>PVLA01017770.1:0-16305 GCA_004027455.1 Hydrochoerus hydrochaeris
CTTATTAACTCTAGTAGTCTTTTAATGGAGTTTTTTGGGTCTTCTATGTAGGGTATCATGTCATCTGTAAATAGCGGTAATTTAACTTCTTCTTTTCCTATCTTTATTCCTTTTATTTCTGTCTCTTGTCTGATTGCCCTGGCTAGTGTTTCCAGAACTATATTGAAAAGGAGTGGTGATAGTGGACATCCTTGTCTTGTTCCTGATTTTAAAGTGAGAGCTTTCAGTTTTTGTCTATTTAGTATAATGTTGGCTGTTGGTTTGTCATAGATGGCCTTTTTATGGTTGAGGTAGATACCATGTATTGGAGTTTTTGAAGGGTTTTTATCTTGAACATGTGTTGGACTTTGTCAAAAGCTTTTTCTGTGTCTATTAAGATGACCATGTTTTTTTTGTTGTTGTTGTTTTTGGCTCTGTTGATGTGGTGTGTTACATTTATTGATTTGCGTATGTTAAACCATCCTTGCATTCCTGGAATGAAGCTCACTTGGTCATGATGTATAATCTTCTTGAAGATTTGCTGAATTCTATTTGCCAATATTTTATTGAGAATCTTTGCATCACTGTTCATTAGAGAGATTTGTCTATAGTTCTCCTTTTTGGTTGGATCTTTCTCTGGTTTTGGTATCAGTGTAATACTGGCCTCCAGGAATGATTTAGGGAGGATTGCTTTCTTCTCAATTTAATTGAAGAGTTTAAGGATTATTGGCATTAAATCACCTCTAAATTTCTTGTAGAATTCAGTTGTGAATCCATCAGGACCTGGGCTTTTCTTTGTTGGTAAATTTTTAATTACATTTTCAATTTCAATAGCTGATATTGTGTTGTTCAAAATTGCTATATCTTCTTGGTTAAGCTTTGGTAATTCATATGTTTCTAGAAATCTGTCCATTTCCTCTGTGTTTTCTACTCTATTGAGTAGGGATTTTTAAAATAGGTATTCTTGATCTTTTGAATTTCGGTGGGATTAGTAGTAATTTCCCCCTTTTCAGTTCTTATTGCATGAATTTGGGTTTTTTTTCTTTCTTTCTGTTGATAAGGTTAGCTAGGGGTTTGTCAATTTTGTTTATTCTCTCAAAAAAACAGCTTTTTGATTCATTAATTCTTTTTATTTATTTATTTTTTTAGTTTCAATTGCATTGATTTCTGTTCTAATCATTACAATTTCCTCTCCTCTGTGAGCTTTGGGTTATCTTGCTCTTTTTCTAGAGGCTTGAGATGGAGCATTAGGTTTTTTATTTGTGCTCATTCTGTTTTCTTGATATGACAATTTATTGCTATATATTTCCCTCTTAAGTGACATTACTTTTGACAAAAGTCATGATAAATACATGGGGAAATTCCCCAAATTACTAACCATTAGAGACAAATTAAAAGACTGCTGGTATTAAAGCAGACATCTTGCCCTAACTGTGACCATTTTGTTCAATAAAGTTGTAGTCCTTGTGTTCTCTGCCACTGAACTCAGTAAATCATATTATTCATCATCAAAGTGAAACTTCTGCGAATGTGCTAAAACAATTTTGTTACATACCACCATGCTCACCACAAGATAACCTTTGTGCCATAACCTTCAGCTAAAAGCTTATCTTATTCTTGTCACTTCTATTTATCACCCTATTTGATAAGCTCTCTATCATCGTCACCTCAGACTTTGGCAGTTACTCTTCTGGGTCTGCTAGCATCAATAAAATTTTCTTTCTTCTGAGCTCCTGGCTATTGTACACTCAATTTTTACCACAACAATATTTCATCCTATCACCAAAAGAATGAATATCATCAAGAAGTCAAATAACAAACACTGCAAGGAAAAATGTTCCCTTCTACATTGTTAGTGGGAATGTAAAAAAATACAACCTCTTTGAAAATCAATAAGGATATTCTTCAAAAACTGAAATTAGAAATTCCATTTGACCCAACAATTCCTTCTAAGTATCTCCCCCAAAGTATTAAAGATACCATATTACAATAACATATAACCCATGTTTATAGCAAAGAATTCAAAAGTGCTAAATATGTTCATCAAGAAATAGAAGGTTAAAGGAAAGGTGGTATTTGCACACAATAGAGCATTATTCTACTATAAATCAAGATAATCTTGAGTCATTTGTAGGAAAATGAATATAACTTAATATAATGTTAAGTATCATAATCAGATCTGTAATCTTAAATGATGCATGGTTTCTTGGAAGTGAGAAATATAAATAAAGACAAAAAGATCAGAAAGTAGTCACATAGATTTTTCTCAAAGGAGAAAGGAACCAAGAAATGGAGGGAGCTAGGAGGAGGGAGAGTGATGTGAATGAGAAAGGAATCAAGATGTGTTATGTACATGTATCAACTCTACACAAGGAATATAACCATTATGTTCTGCAAACATGTACTAATAAAGAAAGAAAAAAGTAGACTGTTTACTTTTTCTGAGCTTATATACACTTCCATTATTTTTATACTAGATAGCACCCAGGTCCAGATTAGCCAGGAGTTGGTTGTTGGTGTTTTATCAATCTCCTACTACATAAACCCAGGAATCCACCCCTCCAAGTATACAACTAGTGCACTATTTGTAAAACCAGGAGAGTACCTAGAAAGACTTTTGAAGCCCCACATGGAGTACAATTCTGCCTCTGTTACAAACATGTACTCTATACTTCATACTAAATTTCTGTTGTGTCAGACCACTAAAGTACTGGGTATTATCTTTATACACACTCACTATTTCAATGAGTAGTGTATGCCAAAAACCCACCACATGTGTACACATAGTTGTTGGTTCTATTTCTGTATAGGGACATGGACATTTTGGCTCAAAATTTTCAGTTATTATATGGAATAAAATATTATTTTTACATTTTGGTGAGGAGAATGTGTTTACACTTCTGTGGTGAAATGTTGTACAGTGTTTTCACAATGAATTGTATGACTTCATGTCCTAGTATGTAGATAGTTTGGTTAGAAAGTTAAAATATTCAGGGCAGAGATGAATGTATCTTGGATTTTGAGGTTATTTTGGAGATTGGACATTCTTCATTTGATTTATTTAAGTACAAAAAATCTAGATTAGGCAATTTGGAAATAAGGAAAGTGAGGTGAAAGTAGTGTTAAGGATGTTTCCCTCACATACTGTTCACATAAATGCTTATTTGATTACACCATTTCCTGAGATAGGAAACATTAAAAGAATAGCAGTTTTGGAGAGGAATAGGGGAATATCTCAATCTAAGATTTGGACAGGTTAACTCTGAGGTATCTTTGAGATTTCTAAATGCAAGTCAGTTTATTTTTGAGTTGTGGCACTATTAAGATAAATAAGAAGAATGAGACTAAGCTGTCTAAATCCTGTTCAGTGACATTTTATTAACCAGCACCTACAGTGAACCCTGAGGACACAGTGTAAAAATTTAATCATTATAACTAGTGTAAATGATTTGATCATTAGCTCACAATGCCCCATAGAACAGCTTTAACTTTATCCCATTGGGAATTCTTGGAAGCATTAAGGGAATTTTAAAAATTTTAAAGAATTAGTTTCAACTAGAAGAAATAAATGCTGTCTTCTGCAGTTTGGAGTTTCCAAGGAAGATCAGTACAAAAATATATTACTTTGCATACATTTTATGCTACTTTCAGAAAATAAAAACATTTCCAGTTTTACAGTATTTTATAGGAATTGGATGAGACAGCAAATATTTCCTTAATTTTCTTTATTGTATTTTTGAAATTTCTCTCTCAGATAAACATCTTAGGTAAGAAATTATATAATAGACAATTATTAAAGTTTCAGCAAACAATCTAAATAGACAGATGTTAAGTACATATTTGAGCTTACATAATGCAGTTCAACTTTTTTTTTTGTATTATGGATGAGAAAGTTGTTGGGAAGTTTTTAAATAAACTTTTGAGTAATAGAAAAATGAATATCAAAAATTGAAGTAATAGTGATCAATAAAATTCAAAACATTTATATTTTATTTTACAGTGTGCAAGTTATCTTAACAGAGATATTTCTGCATTGTCATATCTCACTTGTAATTTTTCCAAATGGAAAATTTTGACTTTTGTGCTTGTGTGGCTGAATACAATAACAAGTCTTAATTTCATACAATCATGACAGTATAAGTTAAATTCACTAAAGTCTATTTCTGTGGTTCCTTGTGTCTCTATGCTTATCACACAACACTTCAGAAAAAAATTTACTTAATTTAATATTCCTGGCATTAACTATACATTGCAAGCACTAAATTTAGGACTAATCAGGACTTTTGTTAATAGAGGGTACAAAGAAAATTGAATCAGTTTGTTGAAGCAAAAGATTTCTCATGATTCTAATTTTTAATAATATTTTAGCCTGTGCATGATAAGGCTCTTTTTAGGTATATATCTACAAATAAAAATTCTGAAGCTCATTCATTCTCATTTGTATTCAATGAACATGAATAAATACATAACAATTGTTTTTTAGACTGATTTTTAATTTTAAAAAATACTCTTTACATTTCAAAATTAGACAAGCCATATTTTTGTGATGTTTTTTCAGTTAAAAGTATTTATTAGCTAAGTATTTAGAGGTATGATTATGCAATTATGAAAAAAAATTTTTACACATGAAAATACCTAGTCTGTAATCCTCCATGCATTTGTTTCTTTTCAACATATTCAAAACAAAACATATATTAATCTTGAAATCATCTCCTATTTTATGCAAATATTAAATGATATAGTCATAGTAATAACAGCATAAGTAATATAAGGAAATAAATTTAAAATTATATTACTGAAATTATAGATTTCTTACTGGAATAAAAATCTAGTTAGTCTGAATATCTAGCTCACACAATTTCAGACTTTTGAGACAAATATATGTAGTTCTAAAAAAACTCATATTAAAAAGATTTGCAATACATTTTCACATCCTTTAGGTGAATTTTCATTTTGATAATTACTGTGGAGAATTTTAAATGCATATAAAAGTAGACAAAAGTAAAATAATTTAAAATATCAATGAAATGACAAACACTTCTGGGGAAGATGTTAGATGCACAAAAATATTGCCTAGTTTATGTTTCAGTTATGACTCTTTCTCACTTATTCTTTCATTTTAGTGATAGTTTGGATATGACAGAAGACAATAAGACTCTGGTAACCAATTTTGTCCTCATGGGACTGACAGATTGTCCAGTGTTACAGGTACCTTTGTTCTTAGTGTTTCTTGTCATCTATCTCATCACCATGGCTGGCAACCTTGGACTAATTGTTCTCATCTGGAAGGACCCCCACCTTCACACCCCCATGTACTTATTCCTCAGCAGTTTAGCCTTTGCAGATGCATTCACTTCATCTTCTGTGACTCCAAGGATGCTTATCAATTTTTTATCTAAGAATCATAAAATGTCCTTGGTTGGGTGTTTTACACAGTTTTACATTTTTGGTTCCAGTGCAACCACAGAATGTTTCCTTTTGCTAGTGATGGCATATGACCGCTTTGTAGCCATATGTAATCCCTTGCTTTATCAGGTGGTGATGTCCAATAGCCTCTGTACTTGGTTTATAGGTGTTTCATATTTTGTTGGTTTTATGCATTCAGCAATTCATGTGACTTTTTTGGCTAGACTAACTTTTTGCAGGTCCAACATCATAGATTATTTCTACTGTGAAATTTTAAAACTTTACAAAATTTCTTGCACTGATACAACAGTTAACATATTTCTGGTTTTAGTCTTTTCAGCCTTTATACAAGTCTTTACTTTTATGACTATCATCATCTCATACTTTTATGTCCTTTTCGTCATCTTGAAAAAAATGTCTGAGAAAGGTAAAAGCAAAGCTTTGTCCACATGCAGCTCCCACTTGCTCTCTGTATCTTTGTTTTATGGCACTCTGTTCCTCATGTATGTGCACCCAGGGTCTGGAAGAACTGACAATCTGGACAAAATGTATTCTACATTTTACACAATAGTAATTCCTCTACTAAATCCTTTTGTATACAGTTTGAAGAACAAAGAGGTTATTGATGCCTTGAGAAGAATAAGAAGAAAAGTAAATATTTCTTAGAGATATTTCAAACTCTTCTTTCTTCTTTACATACTAAAGAAAAAACCTTGTATAATGTTATCCACTAATTTATTATTTCACCAGAAGGTCCATGAAAATTGCATTAGAGAACGCACATTGTGTTATGTTTCCTTGGGTGAGATCCTAGTGATGGTTTGTAAATAATCCATGACCAGCCTGTTTAGGTAGAATGAATCAGCTATTTCCTAAGGATTTCCAAATTTTTATTTTGTAATTGTTGTTTTATTGAGAAATAGGAATATTGAAATACCTAAAAGGATGCAGCATATAGTTACTTGAATAAGACCAGCTCTTTTGGATATGCACTTTATTAAGATGTTTTAGTTATTTGCCATTCATAGTAAGCCTGGTAGAATAATAAAAATAGAGCTGTTTCTTGGGTGAATATATTGTTGAGGAGAAATATACCATTTATTGATAAAAGCTAAGAAAAAGAAAAGAGTTCTAAAGCATATTGGTGAATCTTGGGAAGAAAAATGGAGCCTGAAATGAATTAGGTATGGAGCATAAAAATTAATCATGGCTCATATTTGCCCCAGGACTATTTTATTTAGCATGATATTCAAAATCCATACATTTTGGAATATTTTAATGTAACAGAAGTTATCCAGAGATCTACCTGTGATGGCATTACTATTCCTATGGGTTTTAGTAGGAACTGACTGGGTAGAAGGCAAGATTATATCAGATATAAGACTGATCTAGTACATAAAGATAGGACTGAAAATTGTAGTAAATTTTTCCTTTCTTTATATGCTTGTGCACATATATATGTTTATTTTCCTTGTTTTGAAATGATCATGTTCCTAAATTGGAAATAATTAGTCATTAAAGATTCAGTGAAACAGGTTTGCATTCATCATACAGACAAAGATGATTCAACTCCTCTTTCAGTAAAACAATCATGTTCCTCAAGCAAATTTGCCTTTTTTATTATATCTAGCTTGAAAAAATCATATAAGAATTAATCAATTCATAAAATGATAAAGATAAGTTGTTTAAAAATGAGGGCATATATTTTTTTATGTATAAAACATTTTAGCTTTTGTCAGGTTAATAGTTTCTGTAGAAGTATACCCAAATTTTATGTAAATATTTAGGAATATGATAAATATTTACCATGAGTCTATCAAAATGCATTTTTGGAACTACCAATTTGTATATAGTATTAAGATTAATTTCAGATATAGGCTTGCAAAATTGATCAAACAATATAAACACTAACTGTTCCTTTCAATGAACTAACAGAATGAATAGTACAATTGTCTTAGCTATCATATATGTATATATATTTTTTCTTCCTTCCTTCCTTTTTTCTTTCCCCACCCCATTTGTTCTTTTCTTTTAAGCAGTTTCCCTCCTTTTCACAATATCTGTTGTACATTTTGGATCTGGTAATCTGATCAACTGTTTTGCAGACAACAATATGCAATATAAGAACCATTGTCAATATACTATCACTTTGTTTTGAAATCTTGTAACATTTTTATTGTTTTTTATTTTCTTTAAAATAAAAAAGATTAATTCCAACAAGTCCCTAATAATGAAATATGAGAAAAAATTTAAAAACTTACACAACATGAATACATTTGTTGCTTTTAAAATTTTATCTATACTTCAGAAAATTTCCAGCTATATGACATAAACTATGATTATAGATTACTCATTTTGCAAACATAAATCTTAATTTTCTTAACATCTTCAGATTCGTTTAAAAATTCTTTATTCATAATTTAATGTTTGTCTATAGAGTAATCCACTAAATATTTTTATTATTTGCATAAATTTAAATAAACTTTTTCATGTACCTTGCATGGTATGCCTTTTCTGGGATACATAAACAAAACAATTTATTATTTTAACCCCTTTTCTCCCTTTATAATTGTATTTGTAAAGTGTGGTTTTATTAGGAATTTTTTCAAAGAAATCTCAGCTCTTATATTATGATGGATAGACATGTTAGCAGGGGAAGTAGTGGTTTTCTGCAGATTGAGAGACCCTTTAAGGAAATGACAAATAGACAATCTTATGGTCAAAAAAAAGCAGTCATTTAATTGTCAACTAATTGCTGACTTGCATATTCATAGATATATTTTCTGGCTATCAATTATTTTTATTATATAAGTGATATTTTATGGAATATAAATAAATGAAAATAAAATCAAGTCAAATATCTCCTCTTGGACAAAGTGATAAGCAAGTTACTTAAACAAAGTGACTCTGGGTCTGAACCTTCCCTGTGTGATTTGATTTGTATGATTTGATTGTATGATCAGATTGCATTCAGTAATTGAAATTTGGAAATCTTTATGTAGGTAACCAAGGGTTGTATAATGCTTTTGTTTATTATTGCAGATTGAAATGAAATAAACTTGGGTAATACATTTGGTCAAATAAAACACTAAGCAAATCTATGACTTCTGAGTTTGATTGTTATAGTATACTTGAAATACATAATGATGATCTTATGGTGAAATAATCAATGTGCAATAGCATAGGAAGAGAGGATCTTTTGAGGTAGATGTTGATATGGCTGCCAGGATGGTTGTTGAGGTTCAGGTTGTTTTCTGAGTTTCATTATAGGGATAAATTTTATGAATGGAATTTAGACAACATAGCTGTACTATGAATTTATATTTTTATTCCAATTTTAGAACGCTATCAGTCTTCTGTCCTTTGTGAAACACTCCACTATATGCTTGCAACAATTAATTCCTTCAGTGTAGATATATATTTTGGTTAGATAACATCTTGATTTGATCCATGTAAAAGAATCTTTATTCTTTTCAGTGATAATGTAGTGATAATTTATCTAGTGAAGGAAGAAACCTAAAAATTAAAAAAAAAAACGTAGTGACACATATGAGTAACTCAGCATGATTAATTACTCCAGCTAACACATAGGGCCTTGCACAAAACATCAGATTTTGGGAATAATTTGGACTGTGTCATGGTTTGGGTCTAGATGCCCCCATCCCCAAACCTCATGTGATCATAGGTGGGGCTTTTTCAGAAGTTGCTGAATCTGCAGTGTGTGATGCTGGGATAAAGGCTTGTGATTACTAAATCAGTGCACTGATTGGTTTGATACTGCCCTAATCCTGGTAGTCTTGACATAATATAAGGGACAGAAAGAGGCTTATATTGTCCTTTGCTGCTTGTACTATCTTCGGCTTGCTATGAACTGATTGTCCTTTGCAATGCACATTTGCCATACCAACCTGCCTTGGAGCCAGCCAATTATGGACTGAACAAGTTGTGGGTTAAATAAAACTTTCCTCTCTTAACTTCTGGGTATTGAATATTTGGTCTCAGAAATGAGAAAAATGATTAAGACAGACTGAGACTATAATAGGCATTTTACAAAAAATAGAGAATACACGACTATCACTGTAGATTCCATGAGTAAATAATGGGATATTTGCATGTTGGTGAGTATGTTTGCCACATTTCACCACTGTATGAAGCCTTGTATTTGAGAGTAATAACCTGAATTTTCCCTTTTTATGAGGTAGATAGAAGGGAGTGTGGTTCAACTGACAGCTATTGCAGCCTTCTACCTTGCTTTGCTTTACTCCTTGCCCCAAGACCCTGTGTCCTGACACCTTTGAAGTTACATTGTGATAATGGCTCAGCTAACAAATATGGTGTCTTCTCTTGCTCCTTTTGTACCATATTCTGTTGTCACCTCTCGGAAGAAGGATCTGAGAAATCTCCCCAACAGGGTTGAGATTAGGGAAGGGCTAGACCGATTGTTTAGACCCCCAAATCCCCAAACACCAATAAGCCATGATTAACTCAGCTATCCCTCCCCGAGATTAGCCCCCAAACAGTGGAAGTCATTATTTTAATCCTGCCATTTGCATGGGGAAGTGGCATCAGTCAGTCAAGCAATTGTTTCTCCTAATGTTCTACTGACTTCACCATGACAGCTGTAACTGTCTTGATAAACTGCACCTGCCACAGGAGATGAATTTGAACCATGCAGCAAGCTGCTACTCTCTAATTCAGACCATTTATCAGGCTCAAATTTACACCAATGTTAGGTATAAATTCAGACCAGATAGTGGGAATGAATTTGGGACACTCATAGGCCTTCTCCTATAATTTAAGCAGCACTCTTCTTATACTTCTTGGGTTGGTCTAAGAGAACTTCTGTTGTGTGATAACTCTCCCATGACACAGCATAGATGCTGTTTAAACAAAATCTCACTCTAGAGGTTCCATAAATCTATTCATGATTTACTTTTTGGGTAATGTGGACTTGGAAGGTCCTGTAAAATTACTTAGAATTATTATCCTAAGTAGCATTGGCAGTATACACATTTTTGAAGAAGAGCTATAAACACAATTATGAAAAGTTCCAGAAAATGGTGGAAGAAATTGATAGTAATTAAAGGAATTCATAAACAGCAGTAACTAGTGATATCAATTGGCATTGACTGGAGACCTGCAGGTGTTGAATAATAGTGATAGACATTAAACAGTGTTGATTGACAGTATTGCTAGACAGTAGTACTGTCCAGTGGCAGGAATCAGCAAGCTAGAATTCAACACTATATTAAGGGCTGGGTCCTATAGGACTGAGGTTCGTTTTCATTCAAAACCTATAGCCACTATTACAGTTGTACTTTATTGATTCATGATTTCTACTTGAATAGAGCAAATAAACCTCAACAGATTGGTAACCTATTGAGTTAAATATGAAATTTGAAGCAATTGGGACAATTACCAGATTCCCAACTAAATTATAAGCTATAGTTTCTCTGAAACTATTTCATCCTACAGAATAAGTGATTTGAAACATATCTACAACTTAGATGCATGAAGATTGGATTCTCTGGAAAACATAACCAAATACAATATGATGACCTCCATTTTCATTTTAGACCTTTAATTTACTCAATGTGCATAGAGGAAGAGCCTTTTTGAGGATAAGTGTAGACCTTGGTGAAAATTTCTTTCTTCATGGGACATTAACAACAAATTTTAAAACTTGAGATAAGTCTATTCTATTACACAGAATCCCAGCTGACTATTTCAAAAGTAGAAAATTCAACAGAGCTCATTGAGTAAATGAAAAGAATTTCTCTGGGACTGTTGATTGGTAGTGTCAGTAACTGGTCCTGTTCATGACCAGTTACTGATATCCACTGGGACTAAATGTAAGACACCACAAGATACCAGTTCTTATTGATGAATAATGTAGGCCATATGATTATTTCCTACTAAGGCAAACCAAGTTGCCTCATTTATTGACAGAAGGCCTAGAATTGAAGAAATAAGTTCATTTTGAAAATCTGTGGTAATTAATGGTAATTTATGCTATATATCAAGGAGTGGAGGAGTGAATACATGCAATAGACACAATAAAGGAAGTATATGAGACCATTACTAGTTCTACCTGATGGCTTGAAACAGTTCTGAGTATAAAGGTTATACACTGGCATTTGGCTTTCATTTGTTCTATGATTGAAAACATGAAATTTGGACCAATGGATGTGTATCACATGGTTACATGTCATTGAACGAAGCTGTGCATCTTATAGCTCATAAAATATCTTGTAAAATCAACTCCCACTATTCCTTATCACACAGAAATCAAGGATTTGATTGAGAAATGAGTGGAAAATATAAATAACTCAGGAAAAATAGGCTTCACTGAGTTGACTAGAGATACAAAGAATTGAATGGGAGAGTAGTCAATATTTATAAATTCAGAAGTTTCTGCAATATTTAAGGTATAATGTTAGGTGTAGAAAATCTATAACAAATACCAGAATATGTACCGTCCTTTCCTGCTTTTTATTCTTTATGACCTGAAAGTTTTGTAGGTGTTGGACAGAAGCATTCAAGTGTGTATATGTTTTCCAAGGTAAATTTCCCTTTTCTCCTCATCAATCCCTTCCTATCAATTGTAAAGTTAAAGAACAATTTCTCAAATTATCTTTCATATTGAGGATTTATGTCTGAAAAGTTTAAAATTTTTAGTTCTATAAGGGAGCCAAAAGTCATTTTGATGTTGAAATGTACTGCACCATATATCAGTTAACACTGATTTTTGAACAGCAGATGATGCAGCAGCCTTTCACCAGTGCAGAACACACAGGAGCAGCACATGTTTGTTCATGAACAACTCTTTACCTGTAGATTTTGTGTCCTGGTTGCAATTTTCCACCAACTCTGAGCCAGTTCTACATTGCATTTCCGCTTGGCACAGGGAGGTAGAAGTGCTAGCTAACTGATTGACATGGTAGTGAATGAGGTCAATGCCCTGGCAGAGAAGATAAGCCTGAAGGGTCAGCAGGTACAGGGAGAAAATAACAACCTGTCCAGCAGTGCTAGCAAGAAGAAAAGTCCACAGTTAGTATAAACCACAAAAACAATGTGGAGTTTTACTTTGAAAGTAATTCCTTTAAACCAGGCCAATGTTGGAGAAGAAACCCAAAATAGTGCCTGCCATATTAACAAAAAGTGTTTAATCAAGTGACATTTTAAGGAAGGTTATTCAAAAGTAAGCCATGAAATGACTATAGAAATATTCTACTTCAGAGTTCTTAGAACAATCAATTGAGATTCTGATAGGTTCATAGGTGAATTCTACAAGAACTTCAGGAAAGAAGTAGTGCCATACTTCTCTATATCCTTAATGAAATTGAAAGAGAAAGAGCACTTCTAAAATCATACCCCAGAAGGGTCATGACCTTGATTCCAAAACCAACAAGGATCCTACCATACATGCTAATTTCTTTAATGAAAATACATGCAACAGATGCTGGAAAAAATGCAATAAATAATCAAAAATGCAATAAATAATCATGGCTAAGTAGACCTCATCCCAGATATGCAAGAATGATTCACCAAGAATGATTAACAAATCAATTATAATATATCACATAAACAGAAGCATGGGCAAAAATCACATCATCATCTCAAAAGGTGCAGAAAAATTGTTTGACAAAATCCAACATGATATTAAACAAACATAAAGAAATAGAGGATAAACTAAACTGATAAAAGAATTTGTAACAAGTCTACTACCAACATGATGTTAAATTGGGAAAAACAGGATTTTCCTCAAAAGTAAGGAATGAGACTAAGATATCCACTATCACCATTCCTCTTTCTTGTGGTATCCACATGTTAATCAAAGAAGTCAGATAACATAAAAAAAGAGATACATATAGGAAAGGAAGATGCCAATTAGTCATTCATTGCAGATGATATGATTCTCTATAAAAACGATTCCAAAAATTGAACCAAAAACTGCTAGAATTAGTAGCCAATTTCAGAAAAATGTAACAGGATACAAAATCAAATATAATATTCAATAGTGTTCCTCTATACTGGAAATGAAGTCATTGAGAAAGAAATTAAGAAAACAATACCATTGGCAATAGCAATAAGAAAAATGAAGCATATTTAGGAAATGATCTAACCATATGGATGAAAGGCCTCTGTAAGGAAAGATACAATATACTGAATGAGACTTAGGAGGACACCATTTTTATAGTTGCACTATTCATAATAGCTAAATCTTGGAAGTGGCCTATATGTCCATCAACAGATGAATGGTTAATTAAAATGTGGTATTTATAAACAGCAGAATACTAAATTGCTATAAAGAAAGATAAAATCAAGTAATTTTTAGAAAAATGGATGCATCTTGAGACCATAATGGGCAGTGAAATAAGTAGACACACATGCTTAAATGTTGCATAACTTTTCTTATATGAGAAAAACAAAATATAAAGAGTAAAATAAAAATAAATAATATGGAATCCTCAGATCCTTCTTCACAGAAATGAAATATAATTTCTGCTTTTTTAAGTCACTCATTCTATGGTATTTTATTGTTTGTTTGAGTCTCCTTGATTTATTTTACTAAATTACTGTTTTCACATGCATTATTTTTAACCACTCAATCTCTATTCTCATACATTATACATCTTTTTTATTTAAAGAGAAAAATAAAAAGGTAGAAATATTACAGAATTTCAAGAAAAGAAGATAAACAGTAAGAAATAACTAGTTGATAAATTACATATTGTTCTTTTAGAAATACTTATTCAAGTTACAGAATTAAATCACACAAAGCACACACTAAAACAGTGAGAGTACAAACAGATCTGTTCAGCAATCCAACAAGAACCTAGAAATATGGTCATCAATCCCACACATCTAAACATACATGCAGCTATATCATTTATAGTGCTTCCTATTTCCTCTTTTTTTACAATTGCAATTATACATTTCTTAAATTTTATTTAAAGAGAAGAAAAACAAAACAAAACAGAAAAAAGGGTAGCAACAACACAGAATTCTAAAAGAAAGAAAGAAAAAGGAGAATGAGAAAAAAACCCCACTAAGAAATCAGTAATTTATAAGTTACGTACTGTCATCCTGGATGTAGTTGTTCAAGTTACAAAGTTAAAGGGTTCATAGTAAATATTCAAACAGTCAGACTACAAACAGTTCTGCTCAAAGATCCAACAAAGATTCAGCAATATGGTCATCTATTTTACACACTCAAACATACATGCAGTTATATCCCTTAGAGCACTTTCTTTTCCTCTCTTTTTTATAATAGCAATTACACATTTTGGTTTTATTACACTTGTACTTCTTATTTACTTTTTACACTAGAGACACCATATGATATTTATAAATATGAGTCTTATTTATTTCACTAATGAGGATAGTCTCAAGTTGTCTCCATTTGCCTATGAAGGCCTCAAGATCATCCTTTTTTATAGCTGAGTAATATTCAATTGTATAAAAAAACCACATCTTTTCATCCACTCTGCAGTTGATGGGCATCTTGGTTGTTTCCAGGATTTAGCTATCACAAATTGTGCGGCTATGAATATGGGTGCACATATATCACTGTGATAAGAACTTTTCAGTTCTTCTGGTAAAATACCCAGGAGCGGGATAGCTGGATTGAATGGGGCTTCCAATCCTAGACTTCTGAGAATTCTCCATATGGATTTCCATAATGGTTGCACCAGTCTACATTCCCACCAACAGTGGAGCAGTGTTCCTTTTTCCCCACACCCTTGCCAACATTTGTTATCAGTTGATTTCTTGATGGCAGCTATTCTTTCTGGAGTAAGGTGGAATCTCAATGCTGTTTTAACTTGCATTTCTCAAATGGCCAGTGATGGTGAACATTTCTTCATGTATTTATTTGCCATTTGTATATCTTTCTCTGAGAACTGTGTGTTCATCTCAGATGCCCATTTTTGGAGAAGGTTTTAGATTTTGGGGGGCTTGATGTTTTTCAATTCTTTATATATTCTGGACGCAAGTCCTTTGTCTGAGGGGTTGCTGGTGAAAATTCTTTCCCACTCTGTTGGTTTTCTTTTCACTCTGTTGGTGATTTCCTTTGAAGTGCAGAAACTTTTCAATAATGTGAGATCCCATTTGTTGATTCTTTGAAGTGTTTCCCATGCAGTTTGCATTTTGTTTATGAATTCTCTGCCTACCCCTATGTCTCCAAGACTTCTACCTACATTGTCTTTTAATTTTCTGCATGGTGATATGCATGGATCTAGTTTTAGTTTTCAGCATGTAGAGAGCCAATGTTTACAACACCATTTATTAAAGAGACTATATCCTTCTTCCAGTGGACATATTTAGCCCCTTTGTCAAATATCAGGTGGCTGAGTGTCTTTGTAGTTGTGCTTCCATCTTCTAATCTGTTGCATTGATCCTCAGGTCTATTTCTTTGCCAGTACCAAGCTGATTTTATCACTGTGGCTTTATAGTACAGTTTCAAGTCAGGAATTCAGATGCCTCCTCCCTTGCTTTTGTTGCCTAGAATTGCTTTTGCTATTCTAGGTTTCTTCTGTTTCCAAATGAGTTTTAGTAGTGTCTTCTCTAGATCTGTGAGGTATGTCAATGGTATTTTGATTGGGATTGTGTTAAATCTGTACAACAGTTTTGGGAGTATGGCCATTTTCACAATGTTGGTTCTTCCTAACCAAGAGTAAGGAATGTCCTTCCATTTTCCAATATCCTTTTCAATCTCCTTTTTCAGAATAGTATAATTTTTAGCATATAGGTCTTTTATATTTTTAATTAGGTTGACTCTTAAGTATTTCATTTTTTACATGTTATTGTATAGGGCAATATTTCCATAATTTCTCTCTCAGTGAGTTTTTTGTTTGTGTACAGGAATGCTATTGATTTTTGAGCATTGACTTTGTATCCAGATACACTACTGAACTT
>PVLA01017771.1:0-16297 GCA_004027455.1 Hydrochoerus hydrochaeris
ACTGCACAGGACGTACTTCAAAGAATCAATAAATGGGATCACATCTTATTTTAAGGTTTTTGCATTACGAAAGAAATTGCCAACAAAGTGAAAAGAAAACCCACAGAATGGGAAAGAATTTAGTCAGCAAAGGACTTATATCTAGAACATATTAAGAATTGAAAAATATCAAGCCCCCCAAATTCTAAGATCCTCTCTAAAAGGGAGCATCTGAGATGAATACACATTTCTCAAATGAAGATATACACATGGCAAATAAATACATGAAGAAATGTTCACCATCACTGATCATTAGAGCAATGCCAATTATAACAGTACTGAGATTCCAACTCACTCCAGAAAGAATGGCTACCTACAAGAATTACGCTGATAGCAAATATTGGCGGGGCTATGATGAAAAAGGAACACTTCTCCAGTATTGGTGGGAGAATAGAATTTGGATATCAGTATAGAGATTCCTAAACAAAAAAAAAACTAGGCTTGGAAGCCCTGTTTGATCCAGCTATTCTCCTCCTGCGTATTTTCCTAGAAAAATTAAAAATGCCATGTCACAGCTATATATGTGCACCCATGTTTATAGCAGTACAATTTGTAATAGCTAAATATTGAAAACAACCAAAATGCCCATCAACCACCAAATGGATCAAAAAGAAGTGATACTTTCATACAATGGAATATTACTCAGTTATAAAAAAGGATGATCTTGAGGCTTTCATAGGTAATTGGAGGCAACTTGAGACTATACTCATAAGTGAAATAAATTTGAATCACATTTGTAAATATATTGTCTTTCTAGTATAAAAAAGAATAATAAAATACTGCAAGAGTAATAATATCTAACATATACACTAAATATTATAATAATGAAAGGAGAAAAAGTGCTCAAAAGGAAAGAGCAACTTGTACGTATACATATGTAACTATATGTAGATTTAAGTGTGCAAGATAGATAACCATACTACTAAGTGTCTGTTAGTTCATAAAAAATAATAGTTTGTGCTATCCTTGTTTCATTGTCTGTGCATTTTTTATACTTTGATTTTTTAACTTTAACAACTACTTCTGAGATAATAATATGGAATATATTAACTATTGATGATTTATTAATGCTAATTTTTGAAATTCTGTATCATTTCTACCATTTTTCTGTTTTGCTTTTTTTAAAAGAAAAAATAAAAATATGCTAAGAACCAACGTTATAATATCTTGAAGAACTATGCTGTAAATGTAAAAACAAACTGTCAATGATTAAAGATGTCTGTAAAGAAAAATGTACATTTTTCAAATAAACATATGCAAGTTGAACTAAAAAAAAGAAAATAGGGAAAATAATAATAGCAGTATATGGGGCAAAGAAGTTGCCTAGGAAAGAAAATCGTTTTATTTGTTAGAAGTGATTTGTTTAGAAACTCTAACATTATTTGGTTTTCTGTAATTGGGTTGCAAAGGATGATAAGGAAACCTCTGTAAGTCCTACAGGAACCACAGACTCAGGAAACTACATGGGTAAATATCTATATATGTGGCTTATTTTGATGGATTTCATGTATTATGGCAGTAAGCAGCCATTGAGGCAAGTTGAATTACAGGGCATGGCTGCACTGAGTTCTGAGAAGTATAAATAATATTTGGCCTTATGATAATGCTGATTGAGTTGTTTTTAAAATTGATTTTCTACGTCATATGAACTCAATGAAGGACAAAGTCTGGGTGTGCATGATTCTTGGCCAAATGCCAAACTAGAGAGGGCACCCGTCCCCTCAGATCCAGGTGATGCACAGTTTGACAATTCCCTGGCTGCAGTCCTGGCCCCTCCTCCTTTTCCAACACATAAATATTACAGGTTGTTTTCACTGAATCACTGCTGAGTAGTCACAAGGACCGCTGTTGGCAGAGCTTTACAAAACTCAAGAGGAAAGTATTGAAGAAGGAAAATGACAATGGAACTGATTCCAAACTTCTCCTTGGAAACGTGGTTTATCCTGGGTGTCAGCCTGGTACTGTTTTATCTGTGAGTAACTGTCCAAACTCGGCTCCTTGTAAATTTGAATTTTTGGTACTGACCAGATTTCTTTGTCCCTTCTCTGTATGAAAAAAATTCAAAAAAGAATGGAGGGGAAGTTGTCATAATCTCTGAAGAAGTTACTATTTATATTAGTTATATTTCTTGAGCATCTCATTTCCAAGCCTTTATTCTTGCAGCTCTGACTGTTGTTTATGTAAACTGTTCTTAGGAATCAATTTATTGATTCTCACATTGAAATTAGCCAGAATTGAGCAGACTCAGATTATAAACTACTATTCATTGTATGCAGTGGAAACTTCATTCCCTTCATTTACACAATGCATGAAATGTGCCCCAGAGTTCATGGGCACTCAGACCCCTCTTTACTGTTTTCTGAGATGATTTCTCTATGCTCCTAAAACTCAATTCCTCCATTCTGCAAAGTGAAGCACTATTTATTTCTCAATGACAAATTTCAGGGTTGTGGAGAAATGGAAGAAATCTTGAAATTACATTTTTTTCTTCATTCTTTTCCTTCTAGTCATTGAGAGTTTAACATTGGTATAGAGTTTTATTTTTCCTTAATATGAAATCTTCCAGGAGCCTAAAAAAGCAAGAGCCTGCAAAAATAGTTTGGATATTTAGTGTTTTTTTAAACCTATAATTTGTAGTTCAGGAGATGAATCAATACCTCTCAGTGAAGGAATTCCTCTCAGTGAAGTAATACCTGGCATCTTGCAACAGGTAGTGATAGATGTTATTTCCAGGTGTGGATAAGAGTGCATCCCCCAGATCATATTTGATGACAATCTCAATTTCAGTTTTATAAAGAGTAGCAAATCATGATTGTGTGCAAATAGAAAATACAGGCATGGTTTAAGAAGTACCTGATTGGAAAACAGAGTTATGACTTTAAAGAAAGGAAAAAACATAGAAGAACATTGTTATCATAGGCCAGTGATGTGAATATTTTAAAGATGAGTATTCAACCTGCAATCCCAGATCCTCTTATTTATTACAAAATGCCAACACTACCATTAAACTTGAATACTGAGGTTGTTTTAAAAGAAAAACTAATAACACATGTGTCACAGAGTTATCACCACTGCCATAGGTTATCTCTGACTCTGATTGATTAAATGTATGGAGTTATAGAAAATCATACCTTTGGAAGAGAAGAAAAATTCATAGTCCTTCCTTCTATCTTAACTGAAAATTCCCACTCCAAGAAAGTCTCAATTTCCAATATTGGCATTATAAAATAAAATGCCCTGGAAAAAGTCAGGCTTCTTCCACTCGTATGTACTCAAGTTGGGAGATGTTTGTCAAGTATTCATGCTAGTGTGAAGACTTCAGCTACTTTTGACTAACTATTCATCAAAGGACAGGTGATAAGTGAATGGCTTTTTGTGTTTTGTTGTCCTTTAGTGATTATATGCTCGTCCCTCTCTGGTTAGAAGTTTCCAATTCCTGAGTCAGGCTCTGGCCAGACCTCTTAATGTATAAAATCATACACTCTGTAAACTGACTACTTTCTTTTTTATTTTACAGGTATGGAACTTCTACACATGGATTCTTTAAGAGGCTGGGAATACCTGGGCCAACATCTCTTCCTTTTTTGGGCACTATTTTGGCATACCGGAGGTAAACGTTGTTGGAGATTCTTTTCTTCTTCTTGTTGCAAAGGCCAGCTTAATATCTTAATGATCTTCCTTGGGAGGAAGTTCTGTGACTTAGGCTTTCAGAAAAGGTGTGTGCCCCCCAAAAGAAGAACTTAGTTTTCCTGGGGCTTTGTTGTTCACTCTTTGGAGCCTTACTTGCACAAACCAGTTATCTGGCACATTAGTGCTTGATCTTCAGTACAAAATGTTCATTTCAGATTTTGTCAGCATCAAAGAAAATTTTTTGTTTTCCAAGTACAGATCCAGAAGTGTTCAGTCACACTCAGTATTTGGAGAAAAGAATTCTAAACAGTTTTTGTTCCTTTGAAAAAGCATTAATTTTCTCTGAAACTTCCACCTACCAACATTTAGATTTATATTGAGATTTATATTCCTGGAAACTTTTTAAATGCATAGTTAGAATCCATAGCTGAAACAACACCAAAGTTTAATTTTAAGTTTCAGATGTGAAAACTCACAGCAAACATTTAATTTACTGTGTTGCATGTGAGGATCTGGCATCTCCCTATAGATCCATGTTGAATGGGACATTGAAAGATGAGTCCACATGGCATTCTTCACTTAGTAACTTTCTCACAAAATTCCTGAAAATCATACATCTGCTAGAGAAAAGAGGTTTCTGCTGCCTTCACCTTCCTAATTCTACTTGAATTTTGGATATGCTCATAAGATAGAATGAAAAAGGTGCTGGGCCAAAGTATTTGCATTCTTTTGAGAAAATTCTTGGTGCTCATCTTTGATTCTCTGTCTGTCTGTCTGTCTGTCTGTCTGTCTGTCTGTCTCTCCCTCTGTGCTGGTAATTGAACTCAAGACTTTGCTTGTTTTTCAGATCTATTTCCCCTGCCCTTGATTTTTTTATATGCCTGGGAGGGAATAATTCATTCATTAGTAGAACTTTAGACACATCACATGCACAAGTGAAAACAACTCCAGCAGACAAGGAGTTGTTTAATATTCATCAACAAGATAATTCTTTCAACATGTACAACACCCCAAGAAGATTCAAGAGTGATTTTAATTCTTCATTTCAGATATCTCCTCTGTTTTCCTTCCTTTTTATTTGGACATTTCTGAATAACTACATCCCTCATAGCTGCCATTGAGGGACTATATGCCCAAGTTCATGGGATTTTAGTCATTTGTGACCCAATTAGAGATTTAGAGCCATAATGGACTTACATTTTTTCTCTTCCTAGGGTATTTGGAAATTGGACTTAGAGTGCTATCAAAAGTATGGAATAATGTGGGGGTGAGTATTTTGGAAACTTGCATCTGGTAGATCTCTTAGAATGGGGCACCCACTGCATGAAGACTGTCACTCTAGAGCTCTTGGGATGAGCTATGTACTGTGAGGCTTGTCTTACTGGATGCACTTACATTCTAGTTTCATAGACTGAACCAGGCTGAAACTTGCACTTCATGACTTTCCTACAGGCTGTGATGATTCAGTTTCTATGCAGTGATGTTTCACTTTCTATGCAGTGTTTGGCCATTCTTCTCTGTTTTCCCTTTCTTGGTTCCTGTTTAATTAGATAAGAAGAACTAGGTGGGTGAAAAGGGAAAGAATGAAATGAAAAGGTAAAAATCATTTTAAAAAACAATGAATATAAAGTTTTGCAAATAGGGAAGAGAAAATAGTTTGAAGGAAGGGGAGGATATTGGGAAAAATAGAGAAATCAAAATATATCATATATAAGTATCAATTCTGTATGATCAATATGATCATCTAACCTATATGTAAAACATACAGATAAATAATTTTATAAAAAACTACAAAAGATGCATTATTTAAGGCCCTGCTTTATATTCTCATAATTGCTCTGCCTTACCTCCTCCTTTCATTTGTTTACCTGTAAAATCCAATACTCCAAAAATTTCAAGTTTAATATTTGCCATGGAAAGATGGGATGGGATTATAGGTAAATTGGCAAATGATTCTTGCTCTGCTTCTGCTTCTTTTCTATTTCTTTTGCATTGCATAGACTTTTGGGTTTCTTTTTACTGTTTTTCTTTCTTTTTTGATTCTTTTTTTTTGAAACATGGTTTTTGTATGTAGTTCAGGCTGATGCTAAATTCACTGTGTGGCTCAGGGTTGTCCTTAAACTTATGGATCCACCTTTCTCAGGCTCGCAAGAGCTAGAATTACAGGCATGCACAAGTATGTCCAGCTTTTGGATTTCCTTTGAGTTTTGATTTCAAGCCAAGACTTTTCAACAGAAGCATACCCACATATTTCAGGGTTTACTTAATTCTATTTGCTTTGAAGAAGTCATATAGCATATTTTATATTTTTTAAATCAAGTTTTGCCACACAGTTCAGATTGGCCTTGAACTTACTTTGTAGCCCAGCATGCCCTCTAACTCTCAGCAAATCTCCTGCTTCAGCTTCCCAAGTTCTGGCCTTACAGGTGAGCACCAACACATCAGGGTCATATAGTGTATTTTAAAACCATGCATTGTCACGTGACTTATGTCCTTAGTGATTTTGTAGGAAGGTCCAGGCCACTTATAGTAGCAATATCCTTCAAAGCTACAGGAGGTTAAATAAGAACAACACAAGTAGTGTAATTATGTGCTTTTGTGCTAAATGATGTGAGAGAAGATTTTATCTCTTCAACCTCTTCATCTTTTCTCATCAGTCCCTAGGAACCAGTGGGCTGCCCACAGTGTTCTGTGAATTGGCCTGGCCCCAAAAGGTAATAATGTCAATTGGTAAGGGTTTCCAGCACTGGATCTCCACTTGTTGTTCACTAAGGGTGCTTTGTAACATTTAGTACTGTGAGCAATTAAGAGCTTGTCTTTAACTTTTCATTGATTTAATATTTTTTTGATAATGAAATATTTTAAAACATAGGGGAAAATTTGGAAGCCAGTACTTGAATACATGTGACTTAAAATTAACTAAAGTTCCAAGTTAGTTCTATCCATGATCTCTGCGGAGAGATATTTTTTGTTTTAGTGTGCCCCCCTTGCTTGAGTTACATTATTATTCACTGCAAGAAGACTCCTGTGCCTTCTGTGGTTAGAAGCTGCTGTGTGTCATACTCTTTTTGTGTTAACATTGCTGTGCACTGTACAATAGGGGGGAGGATTATGTAATACTAGGAATGAACTCTGGGCTCCCAGAATGGCTCCAGCTGCAGAATCTGTCTTGTTTGGTTTAACCAGCTCTGTTTTCCCAATACAGGTTATATGATGGTAGACAGCCTTTGTTGGCCATCATGGATCCAGAAATAATCAAAACAGTACTCGTAAAAGAATGCTATTCTACCTTCACAAACCAGAGGGTAGGAATCTTTTTTTCTTAAGTGTATCTTTGTGTAATATTCATTAAATTTTTATCGTGAAGCAATAGATTTACACTGTGTCAAAACAAAGTATAATACATTTCTTCAGCACTTTTTGTTAGCTGTAATGTCCTGCATAAGCATTTAAAAATGACATAATCCTGTTAATAGAGTAACAGGAAATTTATATTGGATCCAATCCACAGAGCATTTTTAAATTTCCTGTTTTATGTGCCCTTGAGTTTGTGTGTGCGCATATGCATGCGTGTGTGTAACTGCCAGCACAATTAAGAAACAGCCCTGTTCCTTTATCATCAATTCTCTTTCTTGTCTTTTATGGTCACCATGTGTAGGTTTTCTTTTCTCTTAACAATTGTTTTTTAGTTTTGAAGTACTTGGGATTGAAGTTAGGGCCTTTCCAGTGAGCTGTATTTCCAGTCCTTTTTTCAGTTTTAGATTTTGAGTTAGGGTCTTGTGAAGTCACTAATTTCCTAGGCTGGGCTTGAATATGTGATTCTTCTACCCTAGCTTTGCAGAATGCTGAGTGTACAGATATGTGTCACTATACTCAACCTATTAGGGTCTTTAATGGAAAAGAAAACATTTTTTACATGTTAAGGAAGCTAATTTATTCATTCCTCATTTTAAAGTATGTGTCTAGGTGTAGGGCTTAAATCATGATTCCTTTTTTAAAAAATTTTGTTTAAAGATTTAAACAAAGGAAAACAGAAAAAAGGGTAGCAACAATCCTTTTTTTTGGCCTATAGCTGTCCAGTGTTTTCAATGCCATTGTAGGGAAACCTGTCCTCTTCCCTTGAATTCCTTTTGTATCATAGATAGAAATTAATTGTTTCTTGGTGTGAGCCTATTTTTCTCTGTCTGTTGCTCTCATTGATCCTGGGGTCTATCCCTCTTTCAGCATCACATTGCTTTGATCCTTGTAGCTACCCAGGAAGTGCTAACACCTTGGCACATAATTCTTCCTACTTAATATTTTTGTGGATTTTTTAGCTCATATTTTAAAACCATTTATTATTATGTGACTTATTTCTTTTGTGGCTTTGTTGGGAGGCCCAAGCCGCATATAGCAGCAATTCCCTTTAGAGCTACGGGAGGTTAAATGAGAGAAATGGAAGAAGTGAAATCATGTGTTTTTGTGCTAAGATACATGAGAGAAGATTTTTATTTCTTTCAGCCCCTTCATCTTTTCTCAACAGTCCCTAGGAACCACTGTGCTACTCATAGTGTTCTGTGAGTTGGTCTGACCCCAAAAGGCAATACTATCCATTGCCACTTGCAGTACTGGATCTCCACTGGTCAAATTCCAATGGTCCTTTGCCCTTTAACTTCCCACCCAAATTCAGAATAAACTCATCTATGTCTACAAAATTCTTGGTGATATTTTGATAAAAACCATGTTAAATCTCTGGTTAAACATGAAAGATAATCTCTCTAGTTACTATGTTCAACCTTCCAATCCATAAATACAGTGTGCATCTTTCCTTGAAGTTTGTTGAATTTCATGTGTCAACATTTTCTAGCTTCTAGTATAGAGAAAGCATGTATATTTTTGCAATATATGTTTGAGTTTTAATGGAAAACCACAGTGTGTTTCCGTTTTTAAAATTATTACAGCAAAACACACATTGCCATTGTTCCCCTTCAAAAATTCCTCACACTGAGCACAGGTTTTATCTTTCTTGCCACTTTGTAAAATCAGTTCTCTTTCCACTCTATGTGAGTAGATATTTTCAAAGTAGGTATTCATGGTCTTTTGAATTTCCATGGGATCTGTAATAATTTCTCCCTTTTCGGTTCTTATTGCATGAATTTGGTTTTTTTTTTCTTTTTCTTGGTAAGGTTAGCTAGGGATTTGTCAATTTTGTTTATTCTCTCAAAAAAACCCAGCTTTTTGATTCAATAATTCTTTGTTTTTTTTTAGTTTCAATTGCATTGATTTGTGGGCTAATCTTTACAACTTCTTCCCTTCTATGAGCTTTGAGTTTCGCTTGCTCTTCTTTTTCTAGAAGCTTGAGATGCAGCATTAGGTTGTTTTTTGTGCTCATTCTGTGTTCTTGATATGATAATTTATTGCTATGTATTTCCCTGTTAAGACTGCTTTCATTGCATCCCATAGATTACAGTTTATTGTTTCTGTATTTTCACTGAATTAAAGGTATTGCTTTATTTCTTCTTTAATTTCATCTGTAGCCCATTGGTTGTTCAAAACGTTGTTATTTAATTTTGATATATTTATGGAGATGTTGCTATTTCTTTTGCCATTAATTTCCAATTTCAGTCCACTATGGTCAGATATTATGCATGATTTGGTTTCAATACCTTTGCATTAACTTAAGAATGTTTATGGGATAATATATGTTCTATTTTGGAGACGTATCCCATGAGCAGCTAAGAAGAATGTGTATTCTGATATGGTTGCGTGGAACACTCTGTAAACATCTACTAAGTCCAATTGCTCACATGTATGTTTCAGTTTTGTTATTTCTTTGCTGACTTTGTGTCTTGTTGATCTATCTCTTTGTAACAATGGGCTGTTAAGATCCCCTTTTATAATTGTGTTCTTGTGTATTTGGTTTTTCATGTCTATTAGTATCTGTCTTACATAGTTGTTTGCTCCTGTATTTGATGCATATATTTATAATTGTTTGTTGTGCCTGTTGAATTTTTCCACTAATGAGTATGTAGTGACCTTCTCTATCTCTTTTAATCATTTTAGGTTTGAAGTTCACATTGTCTGCGAATAGATTAGCTACCCCTGCTTTTTTCTGGATTCCTGTTGCATGGAATACTGTCTTCCATCCTTTGACTTTTAATCTATGAATTTCCTTTTGGGTCAGATGTGTTTCTTGTACACAGCATATTGTGGGATCCTGTTTCTTGATCCATTCTGTCAATCTATTTCTTTTTATAGGTGAATTCATGCCATTTACATTTATGGATATCACTGATATGTGCTGGCTCGACTTTGCCATGTTATTTTCCAGTTGTTTCTTTTTGCTTTTCCCCTTATTTTTTTAATTGCTTATCCTACCTGGTGGTTTCTTTCTGTTGTTGTTTTGGGGACTGTGGTCATTTTGATCTCTGTCTTGTATGTCTTTCAGCACTTTTTCTAGGGTTGGTTGGTGTTCGTGCATTTCTTCCATTGTTCTTTGTCATGGAAGTATCTTGTTTCTCCATTAAATTTGAATGAAAGTTTTGCTGGGTACATCAGTCTGGGTTGAATGTTGTTTTCTTTCAAGGCTTGAAATACCTCACTCCAAGCTTTTCTTGACTTGAGGGTTTGTGCTGAAAAGTCTGCTGTGATTCTAATGGGCTTTCCTTGATAGGTTAGTTGTGTCTTTTCTCTAACAGATTTTAGTATTCTGTTTTCATGCTGTATGTCTGAGATCTTGATTATTATGTGTCTGGGTGTGTATTTATGCTGATTGTGACTGTTTGGTGTTCTCTATGCCTCACTTATCTGCATATCAGTTTTTCCCCCATTTTTGGGAAATTTTCTGCTATTGTTTCTGTAAATTCTTATGTATGTCCTTTGCCTGGACTCCTATATCTTCGCTAATGCCCATTATTGTTATATTGTTGGCATCATCGTGAAGTTTCTGGATTGTCATTTCATGCTGCTTTTTTATTTTTAAAAGTTCTATTCTTTCCCGGACTTTGTCAGGAAAGGAGCCTGCCCTCAAGGTCCAAAATCCTATCCTCAGCTTCCTTTAGGCAGTTTTGCACACTGCATGAGATTTGTGTGGCTGGAAGGTGGTCTATGAAATGAGTTACAAGAGGCAATGAGGTCAGAGTAGTGGGGCAAGGCTCAGTGACCAAACCCTTGGATCAGTATTTTATTAAGTACATTAAATATTTCATTACTTACATTAGGTGCAAACCACCATGCTGTTTTTAGCCATTTTTAGAGGACTTATATTTTTTCCAGCCTACACATTGCTTAACTTTGGGAGCCATCGAGTGACTATTTTTGCCTCAGATATGATGTTGTTTGGAGGTTTAACCAATAAGGATTTCAAAAATCTAAGAAGAGGATGAGCCAGGGACATAGCTCACTGGCACAGTGCCTTCCTGGGAAGCATGAGATCATGAATTCAATTCCTGGTACAAAAAAAAAAATCAAAAACCCTAGGGTGGGCTGGACATGTAACTCAGTGGCAGCGCAGCTGCCTGACAAGTGCAACACCCTGAGTTAGATTTCTGGTACCAAAGCAAAGCACAACAAAATAAAACAAAAAAATCCCTAAAGAGTGGGGAAATGTGGGGCTTTGTTCTCAACTTGTGTCGACAAAGCTGAACTGATTATGGTAACCTCAGTTGGAGTCCAGGAAATTAAACCCTGAACATTATGATATCTCCAACTCTTAGTACATCATGTGGTAGAAAGAGATGGTTAAGTGATAAAGGCCAATAATCCAATCACATTAAATTGTCAGACTTTTAATCACACTTTCAACTAAAATTTGAACTCATATTGAAGCAGACATCCTGATATAACTGCAGCAATTCTGTTCTCTGCTATGGAATTCAGATAAAACATGATTTATCAACAAATTGAAATTTCTCTGAGTGTGTTAAAAACAACTTTGCTATATACAGCTCTGCTCACCACAAGATTTACTCATTGTATCGTAACCTTCAGCTGAAGCTTATCTAATTTTTGTAACTTCTGTTTGCTATCTATAAAAATGACCAGCTCTGAGTATTAAATGCCTCCAACTTTGGAGATTACTCATCTGGGTCCATCAACGTGCATAAAATTTTATTTATTCTCTTGAGTTCATGTCTAGAGTTGATGCTTTTTTCCCACCCAGCAACAATATCTGCTCTTCTCGATACACAAATCATTATGCAACTTACGGTTACTCTATAACTTGTGTTCTCTGAACCACTAAATAACCTTTTTTTATATCAAGGCAGCATTTATGTAGAGACGGTCAAAGGCCATCAGTGAGCTGATGCTTATTGTCTGCAGTCAAAGGCAGTACTTCTCAACTCACAGTTGTAGAGCTCCAACTGCCTGCAGGTCATAGACCAGAGCATGGTCCATTTGAGTTCCTATGGGAAAGACATAATCACTGGATTCCATTTTATGGATTGGGTAACTAAGGCTAGGGAAGTTTAATTAACTCAGAGCCTGTGTATCTCTCACATGCTCAGACTGCCTACTAGCTTGCTGTCTACCTAACAGGTAGATGGATGATTCTGGCATTTATGGAGAGCTAGAAAACACTTAGCCTGGTTCCAGCCCCATGGTTTTATGTTCTTCTCTTTCTATGAAATGTTTTGACAGATTCTTAGCCATTTCTGGTTGCAAAAAAAATTCTCGAAATATTCCCACTTCATGCCCACTAGGATGCTTGTTCAAAATGCATGAATGGATGAATAAACAATTGTTAAGGATGTGGTGAACCAGCACTGCCAAACATTGCTGGTAAGAATGTAAAATTTTGCAGCTATTGTAGGAAATAGTCTGGTGTTAGATACATAGTAGCCATATGACTTCACAGTTCCTTTCTTAGTTATATACCAAGTAGAGTAAAAAAATAGTATTTAAGCCAATAGACATTCTTAGTGTCTGTAACACCACAATTCACAAAAACCAGGGCATAGAAGCAACCCATATGTCTGAGCAGTTAAACTGTGTTATAGTTTGGGTCTGTCACGTCCCTTCAAAGCTGTATGGACTCAGAAGTGGGGCTTTTGGTAGATGATTGGGTCATGTGGGCATGCATATTGTTTTAGCAAGTGGGTCAGTGGATGTTATGGCTTGTGTCTAGATGTCCTCCTAAATCCTCATGTAGTCAAAAGTGAGGCTTTTTCAGAGGTGGCTGAATCTAGAGTGTGTGACTGATTCATGGTGCAGTGCTAGGATCAGGGGTACTAGGATTGAGGAACAGTGATTACTAAAGCAGTCCACTGATTGGTTTGCACCACCCTAATCCTGGCAGTCTGGACACATTATAAGTATAAGTATAATGGGGTTTGTCTTGTCCCTTACTTGCTTGCTTTGCTATCTTCTGCCTCCATGAACTCTTTCTTCTCTGCAATGCATGCCTGCCATGACTCACTACCTTTGAACCAGACAATTATTGACTGAAACCTCTACAAACTGGGCTAAACAAACCTGTTTTTCTTTAACTTGTGAGTGTTAGGGTAGAGGTCTCAGCAAAGAGAAACGTAACTAAGACTCTAAGGATGCAACCTGAAAGGGTATATCTCTGTCTCTAGATTTCCCCTTCTCTTTTTGCTTCCTGGCTGCCATGACATGAACAACTTTCTCTGCTATAATTCTCTGCAGCGCTGTCTTTGAGTTGGAGCTAGATAACACGGCCTATTGCCATAAGCCAAAATAAATTTCTCTTTCTCTAAGTTGTGGGTGTCAGGTATTTAGTCCCAGAAACAAAGGAGAGACACTAAAACATCTGGATTGGCATATTATGGCATGTGAATATAATGGAAAGTTATTCAGCCATAAAACAGTGAAGTACTGACACATACTGTAATGTGAATGTCACTTGAAAACTTCATGCTGAAAGAATTCCAACACAAGTGTCCAGGTAGTATCTGATCTTGTTTATACAATTCTGATCAGAATTGGTATACCCATAGAGACAGTCACACTAATGTTGCTGCCAGTGAATGTGAGGAGCAGCGTGGGGAGGAGCTACTTTACAGACACAGAATCTCATGCAGTGTTTTTGGGAATGTTTTGATACTAGACATAGGTTGTGGTTGCATACCTCTGCTTGTGCACAAAATCCCATGGTCTTGTTCCCTTGGAGATGATTAATTTTATTTTATGCGAATGTTCCTGTATATTATTTTAAAAATCCCTCAGAATATATATTAACATAATGAGACATATCACTCTGCTTCTGCAAAACACAGCGATATATTCAGTGACCTTTCCCAGCCCCAACCTTCCTGCCAACTGCTTCAGGGTTGAGCTTTAACTCTGCCAACTGGTTCAGGGTTGAGCTTTAACTCTAGGAGCACAGGATCTATAATTTAACTTATGATCTGAAAAATAACCTTCTTAGCTGCAATTAAAACTAAAATTCAGAAACTGCACCATGCAAGCAACAATTAAAGTGCATACACAATAAGCTATTGTTCGAATATATATTCAAAAGTTCATGTGTTGGAAATTGAATCCCCAGTACAAATGGATTACAAGCTGGAAGCTTTAACAAGTGTTCAGCTATGAGGGTTTCTCTTCTCATAAATGGACTAATGTTTCTACCAAAGGAGTGGATCAGTTATTGTAGGACTGGGTTCCTGATGAAAGGGTGAGTTTGGCTTCCTCCCTCTCTTTTTCTCTTCCCTTTTCTCCACTCACCCTCTTTCTGCCCTTTCCCTCCCTCCTTCTCTCCCTCTAACTCATATCCATTCCCTTCTAGCATATTTTCTATGGGAGGATGCAGCAAGAAGACTCTAGCCAGATGCCAATTACTAGATTTAAACTTCCCAGTTTCCAAAAAATGCACAAATAAATGAAAGTATGCTCTTTATAGATTACTAGTCTCAAGTATTCTCTGAAATTCAGAAAATCTAAACTAAGTCAGCAGTGATGGTCAAATTGGGCCATTCTCACCCTGAAATGCCCAGTTTACTTTCTCTCCAAAGACTCCTCTGTCTATGGTAATTTAAACAAATCTTGTGTTGTTGACTATTATTGAGGGGGTTAGACTTTATTTTGAGAGAAGTTGGAAGCCTTAAAGTCAAAGAAGGTCAGAAGATCCATCTTAGAGCAGGCTTTCATTAGTGGCTGAGCACAGGACTATCTACATAAGGCCAGTCTGGGTCTACATGAAACAAATCAGGATATCATTGCCATAGATAGGAAGGACACAGCACAGACCCTGCTGACCTTTTTCAACCAGTATCTTTGATACTCATCAATTCATTCTTTTTCCCTGTTTTATTGATTTTTATGTGGTTTTCTAAAAAAAATTATAACATTCTGATTTCTCTTTCAGTTATTGAATGATTATTTACATTCTACTTTTCTGATTGCCCCATGTCACAACTTTCACAGTATCTACCTTTCTGTCCATGCCATGGGCTCAGTGAAAACACAATTTATTGATGGGTAGAGAGGTATGCAGATTGTTTTTGTAGTAAAAAACAGTTCTATGGCTTTGCATAACTACATGTTTTTTTGGCATTAGAGGTTGAACTCAGAGCCCTCAAACTGAGCTACATCCCCAGCCTTTTTTAAAAAAATTTGAGACAAGTTCTCCTTGAGTTGCTAAGTTGTCTAGGTTGGGCTTGAACTTCCTGCCCTAGCCTCTCATAATGCTATGATTATAGATGTGCATCACCATACCCAGTTTGTTGCTACAGCTTGGGTGTTGTGGGAGGTGTGGAAGCAAATATTTACTCACATGTCAGGCTGATATGACCTGTCAAGTTATTCATGAACTCCCTTGTTTTCCAGGTGAGTATGCCAGCACCACAAATTGGGAACACAAGTCTGGCTCCAGCCTCTGGTTTCTTGGCATAATTGCTTGGGAGAAATTTTTCCCCTAACTGTAGGTTTCTGCTTTTGTATATGGGATTTGAAATAATCCCAGCATCATTTGTCTCATGTAGTTGTCACGATAATTTATTGGAGATGTGAAAGAATTTTATAAACAATGATGTATATGTGTACTACACATGACAATGGTTAATTTTTCGGGAAAGAAATAGTTGGCAGTGGAGTAGAAAGTGAGCAGGTATGCTGAGGTCTCCTCACTTTTTCCTAAAATAGACAGCAAGGCTTAACCTCCAGAGTAAAGGCACAGATAGTTTGATTCCTGTCTTGCCTCAGCCCTTACTGATCAGTTTATTTTAACTGTGCTCCTCTTGAACTTATGTAGGAACAGAGTTCTGGTTACTTCTTTTTCAGAAAGGTTGTGCTGTGATACTAACCTGCCAACCATTCCTGTATGGCTGTTGGCAAGTCTAAGCATGTGGGAAACAGTAAGACTTTGGGCTCTAGATTTATCCCACTTCAACTTAAATCCTCTCTTGGCTATAATTGGCAATATTCCAGCACAATTCTTGGTAAAAGCTAAATCTTGGAAGTGTCTTATATGTCCATCATCAGATGAATGAATAAAGAAAGTGTGGTATTTATGCACAGCAGAGTACTTCTTTGCCATAAAGAAGGATAAATTTGACTGAGTTGTAGGAAAATAGATGTACCTTGAGACCATAATATTAAGTGAAACAAACCAGATATATGTGCTTAAATATCAAATGGTTTCTCTAATATGAGGAACCCAAAATATAAAAAAGAGTAAAATAAAATA
>PVLA01017772.1:0-16294 GCA_004027455.1 Hydrochoerus hydrochaeris
TGCAGTGTAAACTTTTGATTCATAAAGCATGAGCACAGGTGATAGGAAAAACTGGGGTGGCTTAGGCATGCCAGAGCCATGTCCCACCTCTCTAAAAAATAGTAGAAGATCCAAAATCCTTAGGTAACCTTTATTCATAGATTTTCCAATTTTTGTCAAGGGAAGAATAACCAATTGAGCAATACAACAATCTAGGGAGATTTGATCTGTGTTTTGAGTAGATTGAACCATAGCTCAGATTTCTCCTTGCAGCTGAAACAAGCAACATTGTTTCTTTACCTTCTTTGTCTAGGCCAAACTACAGGTCAGTGGAGGTTTTGGTGCACTCCCTTGCCTGGGGGCCTGTGAGAAGTAATAAGAGGAGCAGAAAGCACCAGTTTTATTAAATAACACTTTAAAATCTGTAGAGGGCCAGCTGATCTCTGTTGGTTTGTTTTTATCTCTAGTCTGGCTCTCAGCTGTTTCTCAGTTCCTTCCAAGTATGTAAATTTACAATTTCTTCTTCAGGAGACAAACTCCAAAATTTAGCAAGCTGTGTATTGTTAGTCTATTGACAACTAAAATTGACTTGAGGAAGTAGAACAGAACTAAATAAACCTAGAGTTACGTTAATGGTGAATTTGAAGCAAGTACTTCTGTAGTAAACAATTTTGAAAAAATAATGAACTTTGAGAATTTCTGTTACCAGATATCAAGACCCACTACAAAGCCATAGTGAGACAGTGATATGCTGGAGCCAGCCTGTTATCAGCTAGTGAAAGCCAAATGTTGAATTTTTAGAAGTTTTAAAGGTTATTTGGTTGTTTTAAATTGTCTTTTGTAAGAGCATTTTTATAAACAGGAATCAGAAAACCACAAGTGAGGGCCATATTAAGCCCAACCATTAGGAGCCTACCAGGGCAAGCAGGGCCAGGCCATCTCAGGGAAGTTATCTGAGCCATCATACCCCTATGCTTTGGCAGCTTCTGGCCCTGCTGCAAGATTTGAATTTACATCGAGTGGCCCAATGATACCATCTTCTACACTTTGGACAGATAGTTGAAGGTTTTGCTGAATGGACAGTTAGTGGCTCATTTAAAGTTATCAGGATGGCAGTCATGCTGCCATCTTTTCCCTGCTCCAGACTTGATTCTGAAAAAGTTCCTGGAGCCAATTTCCTCATAATTGTCTCAAGAAGCTTAAGGTTACTAAGATCCTGTCCACAGATCCACAGAAAGAATGCAAATACTGGAATCAAGCATGCAACAAACAGGTCCTTATACATTTGTGATTCTTTTGGATAAGTTTGTTCTATAGTTAGATAGAGGATATAATCAATATACCTCTTTTTTTGTTCCTTTTCAGGGGAAGGAGTTTTTCTCAGGACCATTTATAACTGGCCCTAGAAAATAAGAGACTTTCAATGCCCCACTCATTACATCTGATGAAGCCAGCATCCATACACTCCAGTGGTGACTATTGACCTAAACCAATGCACTTATCCCCCTAGTTGCATGCACATGAGAAGTGTCCCCTTGCCCTCAATCTCTTACTCTGTAACTGTTTGGGCACTATGCTGTGACCCAATGCGTCTCCTGAGGTTCTTGGCATTAAGGACTGATGAGACGATGAGTAAAACAAAGAAAAGACAAAGCTGGGGTCAGGTGGAGCCCTTGTCCTCCTGATGGGAGGAAAGGAACTGCTCAACCACTGTAGTACTTTTATTTATATACTGGGAAGGATGATGTCAATTTCAGCCCCTCTGCCTAGCAACCCATTGCATGGCAGGCCTGGGCCCCTTGCCTTCTTGATACTGAAAAAATTGTTTACATAGCTTGTTTTGGTCCTTCTGTTTTTTTTTGGGGGGGGGGCTGGTCTTGCTTTAGCCCCACACATGTGATCAATCTCTAGCTTCAGTGGATCCCAAAACCTCTGACAGGACAATGCCCAAATAAAATTCACACAGACGTCACCCACTTTCTACTGTTTTACAGCTTGTGACTATTGCCATTCGTTCTGTAGTTGTTCAGCAGAGCTAGAAGCAACACACCAAATAGATGTGCAACCCAGAAGGTCCAAGGGGATGATCATGACCCTTCCTCTTTAGGCTCAATATCACTGCTTCAAGCTGCTGAACTGAAGATTGTGCACCCAATACAGTTTATTTGTCTACTGTACACCAAAATTGATGACTTACGGCATAAATATCCTTGAATCCATTCTTTCAGTTTGAACTGAAAGACTCTTTGTTTTCTTTGTGAGCTCACTAAGTCAGAGAAAGAGGGCCAAGGATTTAGTTCATCAGCATATGCATCTGTCTGGCAAGCATAAGGTCATGAATTCAATACCCAGTACTAGAAAAACAAACAAGCAAAAGAAAGCAGAGAGAGAGAGAAAGATAACTCAGGGATTCTATATATGGATTCAAAATATATGGACAGTAATTTATTGGAAAACAGATGACATAAAAGATTTCCATATGAGAAATGTATAGAAAAGAGCTGATTGAATTGACTTGCTCACTTTTTCTGTGTATAGTTTCTTCTCTCACCATTCCAGTTGAACATTGTCACAAGATGCGAAATGCCTAGTGATCCACATATTCTTTACAATTTTAGATCTCTTAGTTTTCTCACAGTATATAAACCCATCTAATTATTTCTATAGCCAATTCCTTATCATGTGTAAGTACTACTCCTTTACAAGTAGTGTGACTACCCCAAAATGTAATCTTCTGGAAGCTCTATGACAATTTTAAAAATACACTTGTTCATTTGAAATTGTTTTGTGGTGAATATAGTGATATTTGGGTGAACTCTAGTAACAAACTTATGGTTACTCTGCTGCACAGTCTGTCACACCACAGGAAATATGAAAACACATATAGAATATTACATTACTAGTTCATACCTTAATAATTCTGATAGTAAAAATTGAAAGACCCTTGAAAGGGCTTAGATGAGTCTTCTCTGCTTTGCATCATATTAAGATTATTAGTGATTGGGAAAATGTGCATAGTTTCCTGATGAAGAATAATATCAATTTCAGGAAGACTATATAATGATTAAAAGATGGAATTTGTAAAGTTAATTTTTATTTTAATTAACAATTGAGATGAAAGGATGAGACCCATCTACTACACTTGTGTAAAAGAAAACAAGAGGCTTAAGTCTGAGCTGGTAATCAAAACCAAAAAAGCTAATCAGTCCTATCAATATACCATAGTTACTTAATTGTAATGGATAGTATCTTCTTCATTGTATGTTATTTTGTATAATACAAGATGACAGCAAAATCCATTGTGTCTTTGTCTTGAGAAAAAAAAATCTCCAGACATATGCACATGCTAAAAGCTATTGACGTAACAGCTTATAATGGATTAAAAACGGATGGTCAACTTAACACCAGCTGAACTAAATCAGCATGGTGCTGAGAGTAGATGCTCCACCTGAGTAAAGTTGCCAGCATAAATAGAGATGTGAACAAAATGAATGAGGTGTGGTGTGTTCTGCTAAGTGTTGCTCTTTGAGCTGTTGGTTGTCCTGGAGGAGCTCATCATGACTAGCTCCCCTAGTGTGAGTTGGACTTTTGTCATCAGAGGAGCTCAGGACCTTGTTGGTGAGAGTGGCTGTGGTTCACTTTGGGGGAGCTCTGGTCCTTATATATCCAGCATAGCTTCCTGGGTCCAGAGGGGAAGACATGTGCCATTTAATCTCCAGGACAAATTTGTCATGCTGACTTTCTGGCATGTATTTGACCACTGTTCTCATCATGGGAGAAGCTCGGGGCCCCCATGTCATTGAGGAGGGCTGTGGTGGTTTTCAGGACAGACCTGGTCTTATTTTGAATGTGACTTATTGGCTTTAGTGTAGAACCCTCAACCTACCATCACAACTCCTTTACACAACTGGCATGGACATTCTAGCTTCCACCACTGATCTTTGGGCCTTCCCAGCACAGATCCATAAAACAGAATTGTGTAAGTCCTTCTTCTATTCTGCAGACCTCCAGTTGGAATCGAGGGAAGCATTGTCATGGGCTCTAAGTTTTCATCTGGACTCATACAAGACATTGCTGTGGGATTCAGTCCCTTGGCTGAATATTCTGGATCTTTAGGGTTGTGGATAGATTTTCTGCACTTTCTTGTGTTAAACTCTAGGAGACCATCATAAAATAACAATATAAATTCTGGGTCCTTATTCCAAGTGTTCTCACAACCCCAGACTACAACACAGCTTCATTGGATAGCTCAGTTAGCTGAATAGCAACACACACACACACACACACACACACACACAACGGTCAAATATATCAGGCTTCTTTGAAACCTACAAGAACCTTTTCATTTCTCTACTTCTGCAACTCAAAGTAGGGTGGATACTTCTATCCAAAGTTTTAAACTCTGCCATTGTGATTCAACTCTTTTTGGCCCATTCCATACAAGCTGTATTATATAATGTTGTTAGTGTCAGAGCGTCAAAGGGATTCCTTTGTTTGATCCTCTCAGTTGGCACATATCCTGGAGGACAGAATAAAGGGCCTTCCATATAGTACTCTGTTTTTCTTCTGCTGTGCACTTCTCCACAGGCCATTGCCATGGCCTTCTTCAAAAAGTCAATGCCATTAGCCCCTTGATGTCTTATCCCCTTGATGGGGATAAGAGCTGGACGCCAAAAGTATGATGCCAGTATTTTACCCTGAGATAAAGATAGCCAAATGTTTTCCCAGAATCAAGGTGATACAAATTTACAAGGGTTTCCTCTTGACTAACTCAGATACTATTTGTCTAGATGCAAATTTTATATCCAGGAATCTCTGCTCAGACACCAGTACCTCTCTTTTTCTCTTTTTGTGAAAAGAGGCTAATATATCCTTATTTGAAAAGGCTATGTTTCAGTGTCCCAAATGTTCACCTCCAGCACAACACTGGGTATTAATGACCATGTAAAATACAAATTTATTGCTTTGTAATACACATACATTCCTATGATAAAATTTATTTGATACATTTTGCTAAGGTTACTTAATACTGAACTAGATGTATAATTACAGCATGCTATAAATAATGTCATGAAACTGTGATGCCTTCTCTGAATGTTGCCAGAGTTTGGTATACTGGGCCCTCCTGTTAGAAGTATTTCTAGGTCCTTTCTCTTCCAAACAAAGAATTGAACAAAAGAAGCACAAGCAGGGGCCAAGTATCACATTTTTAATGGTAAGAAACATAAAGAAATGGGGGGGGATGAGCCCCACAAAGGGAGTTTGAGCTTAGTAAACAGGGAGGGGAAGGATAGGAAAAAAAAAAAATGACTGCTCAGCATAGAGTGGACTACCATGAAGATACATGGAAACAAAATACTTAATAATGACTGTCCGTTTTTCATGTTTCCCAACTTGACCTTGTCCAGGTCATCCTGTCAAAAACCTGCTTGGGTTTTTATGAGTTTTCTTGAACTTTTGTATGTTCACAAGCAACACTGAGAATTGATTTTTGCCTGTGTTCTGAGTTATCACACTCCTTTTGCCAATTAATTTTAGTCATGCTTTAAAATACCATCTTATAAATGTCTGAATTTCTACTCATGATCAGTACTACAAAATGGAGCTTTATAAGTGAATTTTTTTCCTTTCAGATCATGTGTCTTACAGACTTTCTGAGACTTGGGGAATTACATCACTCTCCCATTGCTCCTCCACCCAGAAGAATGGAGAGAATATTAAATCCTGGCACCAGTACGTCAAACACTTTCATTCACTTAGTCAAGGGAGGAGAGTGTCTTTGTCCAAGGAGGGGCAGAACTAGTAAGAAAGTGTCTGTTGTGCCACTATATTCTCTCTAAAATGGTTTCTGGTTATAAATAACCCTGACATACCTGTAAGTGGTGATATTGTGACCTGAGGCAAATAGGCCACTCTATCTCCTCAGAGTTGCCTTTCCATAAGTCCTTTTTTCCTTTTTGCAAAAGATATGGCTTCACATTGTTAAAAATATTAAAGATTTAATTAGATAAAACACTAAAAGTAGATGAATATTACATTAGATAAAAATTAATATACAGAGATGGATGGACCCTCAAAGAAGTCAGGACAAGAAATAGAGACATCAAGATTATGGCTGGAGAAACAAGATGGAATCACTGTGCTGAAGCTTGAATGTCTCCCTAAGGGATAACCAGCAACTTGATATTAGATTGTAATTAGCACCACATGGTTCAGTAGGATCAGACAAGCATCAGCTACCCTGGTGGATGAACAGAGCATATGAACCAATCCCTCCACATACTGCCTCCCTCTTTCCATATAACCTTTCTTCCTGACATGAGTCTCTATTGGATTGATACAAGGTAGGCACCTATACTTGTAATTATATAGTTTATTGTAGTTTGATCCATATTGTTCCCATGTTGTGACTTTGCTGTATAAACGAGCCCTTACAAATGGCTTTGGTGGGGCTGAGGATTTAGCTCAGTGGTAGAACACTTGTGTAGCAAGCTGGAAGCCCTGGGTTCAGTCCTTAGCACCAAAAACTAAAAAATAAAAAATCTAAAAACAAAACAAAATAAATAAATAAAAAAAGACAAAAAAAAGCAAAAACAACAACAACAAAAAACAAAACAAGGTAACTGTACACACAACCTTAAAAAAAACAGCTTTGGTGTCCATCCATTTGGAACCCCTTCTGGAAGTTCAGGAGTTATTCTCTGTCTTTTATTTGCAGTTAAATTCTCTTGATTCCATCCTTTAAATTTGACTTCATATCTCAATGTCATGGGACCATAATCTACATACATTTGACCTGTAAGGGGCCAGGAATTATATTTCTCTTCTATCACCTTGATTGTGTGTCTGGCAAGCAAATCAACTTAAGTATTTGAGGCAAATTGCCAGTAACACATTTGGTAATGATGAAGGGAGAAAGGTACTTCATACTAAGAGGCATGCATCTTGGTAGTTACTTGGCAAGTGAAACTGACTGCTCCTGGATGGATGAGCCTATGTTCAGGATCAGGGAGATTCTAGAAGCTGAGGGGGCTACTTTGGTTCATCAGGAGTCTTCCTTCTTTTTATGTTCATAACATCAGATACCGATAAACTCTTTTGTTAGTAAAAGAATAAAAGTTGTTTAGGAATCTGAAGAAATCTACCTGGGTTCATTCTACATTGCCAATTGCATGTGGTAAGGACCTTCAGTATTTGAGATTATTTTGGATATATTGCAAGATCTACTGGTCATTAGTGGCATTTTTGGAGAGGAATGTGCTTTCACCATTTGTTATTGTTTGTAACTATGGCAGTACATTTTGGGGCACTGATTTGTGTCAGCTCCAATTTAGAGAAAGGAAAAATTTCTGGACTTTTATTTTAGAGTGTCAAATATTTTGTTTATTCTGGTGTGTTTTCATTTCCTTTTTCTTTTGTCTTACTGTTTTCTATAACCACCTGTATTCTAGGATGAGCAAATGGATGTTAGTACAATTTTTGACATGATTTCAAATTGTAATTCCTGCTCACTTTGAAATCACTATGTAGTTTAAGCAATTCTCCTGCCTCAGATTCCTGAGTGCTGGGATTATATACATTTCTTTTTTTTTTCTTCAGTCAGATTTTATTGGTACATTTTAGATAAACATAATGATCCCACTCATCATAGAGAATTTGTACCTGTACATGGTATAACTTAGTTTTTTCCCTATTTTCTACCTTCCCTTTAACTCCTCCTCCCCTCCCCATTTACAAAAGCTTTATCTCCATGTTTTCCTTCTTTTCTCATTTATTTTTAATTTTTCCCTTCTTTCATTGTTCTCCCCATTTGAACATTGCCTTCCTATTTCACAATACATATTATCCATTTTGGTCCTTATTTGAACTTTTGGTTTCTCATCAAAAAAACCAATGCAATATTTACACAACTCTGTCTGATTTATTTCACTTAAGAGTATGGTGTTGAGGTGTATCAATTTTCCTTCTTTGTGGCAGAATAATACTCCATTGTATAAAAAAACCACATCTTCTTTATCTATTACCAGCTGATAGGTGTTTGAGTTGTTTCCAAGATTTGTTTTTTTTTATTTTTTTCTATTTTAAAGAGGGTAAAGCAAAACAGAATAAAGCAGATCAGAACAAAACAATGTAAGTAACAGATTTCAAAGCAAGACAACAGATCAACAGTGGCTACTATTATGTCTCTTGTTTTCTTCTAAATAGTTGTCTATATCTTCATGTACATTGAATTCATACAAAACAAAATAGTATAAAACTGATCAAAACCAACTAATGAAGGCATTACAGGCTTTCAAAACCAGGTAATAGGAAAATCAACAGTGGCTACCATAATGTCTGTTGTTCTCTTCAAAATAGCTGTACATACCTTCATGTATGTTGAAATTAAATAATAAAAAACAGACTAAAACCACTCTAAACAAATAATAAAAGCATTACAGGATTTCACACCATGATGATATAGAGTCAGCAATGGATACTATAATGTCTCTTTTTCTTCACTGTAGCTGTTCATTTCATCACACATCATACAATTGATTCTCATCAACTGTTTAGGAGAAATTCTAGGCATGTATAAACCTCTACATATACATCTATCCTTCCTGCATTAGAGAGAAAAACAAAACAAAAAAAACAAATTACTACGAAAACAAGAAACAAAAAAGACAAACAACAATAGCAAAGAGCCCAAAATGAGGTGGTAGGAACATAACTAAGCTTGTTATTTTACATAGTGATCTTCAAGAGAGTTCCTCAGATCACCAGACACAAACATGCAAAACTGATCCAATCTTATGAATATTAACTGTTTTGTTCCAAGAACTAATAGAATTTGTAGCACAATTATCTATCTTAAGTGTGTTTATGCAAATTTAGAAAATTTTTTCTTTTCCCTTCCTTTTTTTCTTCCTTTTCCTGAGATACTATTTTTCCCCCTTTGAGCAAATTCTTACCCTTTCACAGTATTTATTGATGATTTTGTATCTTACGCACTCTTACCATTTCTTACACTAGGGAGACAATACAGCATTTACAAATGTGGTTTGATTTATTTCACTTATGAGTATGGTCTCAAGTTGCATCCATTTACCTCTAAAAATCTCAATGTTATCATTCTTTATAGCTGAGTAGTACACCATTGCATAAAAGTACCACATCTTTTTTATCCATTTCTCAGTTCATGGCATTTAGGTTGTTTCCAAGATCTGGCTGTTACAAATTGTGCTGCTATAAACTTGGGTGTGCATACATCACTGTGATATGATGTCTTCAGTTCTTCTAGGAATATGCCCAGAAGTGGAATATCTGGGTTAAATGGGACTTCCAATTCCAGCTTTTTGAGGAACCTCCAGACTGACCTCCACAGTGGTTGCACCAGTCTACACTCCCACCAACAATGCAGTAGTGTTCATTTTCCCCTACATCCTCTCTAGCATTTGTGATTGGAGGTTTTCTTGATCCTGGCCATTCTTTCTGGAGTGAGATGGAATCTCAGTGTGGTTTTAATTTGCATTTATCTAAAGACCAATGATGCTGAACATTTTTTATGTGCTTATTTGCCATTTGTATTTCTTCATCTAAGAACTGTGTATTCATCTCAGATGCCCATTTCGGTTTGGGTCTGAATTTCAGCTTCCTCATTTTTTAAAATTATATGTTTTAGACTGAAGTCCTTTGTCTGAGGAACAGTTGAATAGGATTTTTTCACTGAGGATTTAGCTCAGTGGCTTAAGCACTTGCCTGGCAAGCATGAGGTCATGAGTTCAATCCCCAGTACCAAAAAAAAAAAAAAGATATTTCCAAAATACATGGGTTTCCCTTTTACTCTGTTGGAGATTTCTTTTGACATGCAAAAACTTTTTTTTTATTTTATTTAAAGAGGGGTGAAGCAAAACAGAAAAAAAGGGTAGAAACAATACAGAATTTCAAAAAAAAATAAACAGTAAGAAATCACTATTTGATACATTATATTGTCTTCTTGGATATAGTTGTTCAAGTTAAAAAATTAAAGCATTCATAGTGGACATTCAAACAGTAAGGCTGCAAACAGTTCTGTTCACTGATCCAACAAAAACTTAGTAACATGGTTATCAATCCTACACACTTAAGTAAACATATAGTTATCTCTTTTAAAGCACTTTCTTTTCCTCCTCTTGCTTTTTTTAGAAAACAATTTATTTAAAGAAAAAATTTTGAAACAGAAAGAGGGTAGAAACAATACAAAATCTCAAAAACAAAACAAAAAAATAGCAACCAGTAAAAAATCACTAGTTGATAATTACATACTTTCTTCTTAGATGCAGTTGTTCAAGTTACAAAAGTAAAGTCCACAAAGTGAACATCCAAACAGTAAGACTGCAGTCAGTTTTGCTCATCCATCCAACTAAAACTTTAGCATCATAGTTATTAATTCCACACAAACATACATGCAGCTATATCCTTTAGAATACTCTCTTTTCCTTTTTTTCTTTACAATAACTATAATCCATTCTCATAAACTACTTAGAAGATCTACACATGTATAAGTCTCTACACATATACCTAGCCTTTCTGTGTTAGAGGGAGAAACAAATCAAAACAAGTCAGCAGTACAAATTCCTAGAGAAACACAAAATGAAAAGAACATACAAAAACACAACACTAGGTGATCTACAGTAGTCACTATGTTGTCTCTTGTTATTTTCAATAAAATTGTCTATATCATCAAATATAATATAAACTTAGCATTGCTTTACATTATTAATGAAATCTAAACATTGGAGACATTGTAGGACTTCAAAGGCAGTTAACAAACAAACCAGAATAGGTATCCTACTTAATCTTCAGAGTCGTTGCCCCTACTCTCAGACTCGACACTCTCAAGCATACCAGATTCTAATAAAATCAGTCAAGATAAAACAGTGATATAACCAATTTTCTCTGTCTTATCTCTGCCATGCTATTTTTCTGTTATTATTTGTTTACATTTTCCTTCATTTCACTGTCTGCCCTTTTCTTTGAGGCCTTCCTGCCATTATTCCTGGAACCCTGGTGATATTCTCTCTCTCTTGAATTTTCTTTCATTATTCTTTGCAGGGTGGGATTGGTGGTCACAAACTCCCCCAGTTCCTCTTTGTTGTGGAAATATCTTGTCTCTCCATTAATTTTGAGAGACAGTTTTGCAGGGTAGATCATTCTGGGTTGGAGGTTATTTTCTTTCAGGGCCTGGAATATTTCACTCCAAGCTCTTCTTGATTTGATGGTTTGCATTGAGAAGTCTGCTGTGATTTTGATGAGTTTTCCTTTATAGGTATCTGTTTCTTTTCTCTGACCAGTTTTAATATTCTGTTCTTGTGATGGATTTCTGGGATCCTGATTATTATATGGCTGGGTGTAGATCTGTTTTGGTTGTAGCTGGCTGGAGTTCTAAATGCCTCATTTATATGAACTTCATACCTATATTTGGGAAGTTTTCCTTAATTATTTCTGTGAATAGACTTTTTATTTCATTTGTATTTGTTGCTGCATCTTCATTCACATGTTTTATTCTTAGGTTATAAATCCTCTTTCCATTTTCTAGCCTTTGTATCATTGCTTCCTGGTTCCTTGTTATTTTCAAGAGATACTTCCTCTCATGATCATACTTTGCAAATCTATCTTCAAGTTTTGAAAGTTTGTGTTTAGTTTCTGTTAAAAGGTTTTGCCACGTTTCAATGGAGCTTTTAATTTCCTGATATTTTCTTTGGATCTGTTTCATATATTCTAGATTTTGTTTATATTCTTCATCAAAGGCTTTGCTCCTTTCTCTGGGTTCCTCTATTCTTTCATTTGTGCCTACTTGAGGATTACCCAGGACTTCTTTTATTAGTCTTCTTATATCTTGCTTCACCTGAGTTAGAATTTCAGATTTAAATTTGATGATGAGCTCATGGATGTATTTCTTTATTTCTGATGAGGTTGTCTCTGACATTACAGGTTTTCTGCTCTCAACCTCCTCTGCATTTACCTCTGTTGGACTCACTTTCCCTGGTTCCACAATTGGGGACATTTTGCTCTTTGTCTGTTTTGTCATGTTTTCAGCCCCCTTCAGACAGGTGGGTGGTGAAGGTCTCTGGGCCTTTCCTATTGCTTACAGGTTTTCTGCAGCACACTTGCTAGGGAAGTACCACCCCCCAGTCCTCTGTGGATCTGCAAGTTGCATGCTGAGAGCTGGCTCCTCCCCCTATGCTAGTCAACCAGTTTATGCTTCAATAAGTTTGTGTGTTGCCTGGGGATGCCACTGGCCCAGAAAAGCCTCTTCTCTGGCTACTGGGTTTCAACCAGGGGCATGGCCCTGCCCGAGTAGATCCCACCAATCCAATCTGCTTTGGACTAGGAGTCATCAGTGGACTCTGCCTCAGGTTTTGATTCAAGCCGGCCCTGCCCAACTCCAAAATGTCACCCTCCAGTCCTGCCGGTTTGGGGATTGTAGTTCCCATCACTCACCAAATTTCCTATAGCCCCACTGGCTATTTCAACTCCCTGTCTCAGTGCCCCCTCCAGCTGAGGGTCTGGAACACACCAACCCCTCCTCCCTGCTCGTGGCAGGACCGTGATCTCAGTTCCATCATAAGTCACCTGACTTTAAGACATGCCAGTACAATGATCATGACTTGTCCAGCTCTAGCCCTCTGTCCATGCTTTCTTTTCTTCTTTCTTCTTTATTTTTCTTTTTCCTCAGTTTTTTCCTGGGTCATGAGAATTCCTCTCCTTTTGTCTGGCTTTCTCCATGTTGCCAGATTCCAGCATCTGAGTTGCTTTTATTTTTGTTTCCTCAGAGAGGTTCTCTTATCGTGCTACCACTCAGTCAGCCATCTTGCAATCTCCTACATTTCTTTTTTTGTGTGACAAAGTCTTGCTATGTAGTTCAGTCTGGTCTTGAACTCATTTTACAGCCAAGGTTGGCCTTAAACTCACAGTGATCCTCCTGCTTTAGCCTCCAGATGCTGAGATAGTATGTTTATGTACTACCATGCCTTGCATATTCACTCCTACTTTTACTTGTGTCACCTCACCTGACATCTTTTCCCTTTTTAAATTCATTTTCAATTTTACTTTTCTTTCTATCTTTCAATTGTTTCCTTTGAACATTTTGTTTAATATATATTATAAGCCATCTTTCACCTTCACTTATTATCACTAATTCTGGACACAATTCTCCTTGCTATCACTATTTTTTTGTACCAGGCATTGAACTCAAGACCTAGTGCTTGCCAGGCATGTGCTTATGTCACTGAGCTAAATTCCATTCCTATTGCAATCACTGTTTAAATATATTACAGCATGCCCTTAATGTCAATAGGCCCATTGCCTTCCCCTCTGATTTCTTTCCATATTGCAGAAAATAGGACTTAAAATAATTTTTTTCATTATTTTCAATTTTTCCCTTTTTTGGCACTATATAATTACACAAGTCTCTTGGTTTTAGATAATACATTCTATAAAATTACTGATGAATGATATTTTTAACCAGTACACAGTAATAGGAAGTCAAGACTTGCATAGTACAACACTCACAATATCATGGTACGTTTCCTTTGTAAGCTAAAAGAAGATCTAAAACAAGGTCTTATGGTATGGTATTTCTCACCCAGCCCTGATAGGTTCCACTTTAACATATTACACTCTTACTGGTGTAGTTGAATTTAATGTACAGGAATGATCCTGACACACTGGAAAATTGAGTGCCAGGTATCTTTTCAGCAAATACAAGATCTGACTCAGGGAGAGGCACAACAAGTGTTGCTAACACAAGAACTGAGACTGGATCAGACTGCAAGAATGCCTGTAACTTGGTGTAACCACATGGTGTAACTATGGCTTGTGCTGTGGGTCATACTGCATTATGAATGGCTTTAGCATGTAGTTTTGAGATTATTCCCCTGAAAAACTGACACACAAGCCATGCCTAGTGATGCACTTTAATCCCAGCACTCTGAGAGGCTGATGCAGGGGGTTCATAAATTCAAGTCAAGGCTGGGAATTTCAGTGAAATTATCTGCCTCTGCTTGTTATGATCCAGGAGTTTACAGGGTGAAGACAGCAAGATGAAGGAGAAAAAAGGACAAGAGATGAAATACAGCACAGGAGGCCAGATCAAGAACTTTTTAATGATAGGACAGAAACAAGAAGAATGAAGAAGATGAGAAGACAGGAGTGTGCCAATGGCTGCAGTGTGTTTATACAATTGGGAGGATGACTATCACTTTCAACCCCTCCTCCTAATTGATTACCCACGTGACTTGTCTCAGGCTCCCAATGCTCTTGAATGTGAAGCAGCTTATGTATGTAAGTGTCCTCAGGTGCTCTGTGTTCCTCAATGGGGAATTCACACATGTGCAAACAATTTCCAGCTTTTGCCACTCCTCACAGCCATCTATACAAATAAAAAAAGAACTAATGTTTCCAGTGTAATGATGCCAGGTTCAATACTCAATAAAAAAGAAGACTCACCTAGAAAAGTTATGGTTGAAAATAGTGTTAATACACTGAGCATTTAACTTAAGGAAAGAACTTTATTTGTGAGGAAAACTAATTTCTAGAGGATGTTAACTGTATCTTTGTCATCTTAAGACCTGTCCTACAAGGAAACTAAAAATGAAAAGCTAAGGCTGGGGTGGGGCCATAACTTAGAGGCAGCGCACTTACCTAGCATGTGCAGGGCCTGGATTCAAGTACCAACACAATGCAATCTCCCTGTGAAAGTACTTAATTCTGGGCAGTTAGAAACTAGAGACAGAAGAAAGGAGAAGAAGCACAAAGGGGAACAAATGTGCACAAAGAGTGGAATGAAACTAAAGTCTGAAAATGATGCAACCCATAGGAATTGCCCAGCATTCAAGCAAAGTGTGGACTTCTAGGACAAAAGATATGTAAGATTCTCACTTGCTGTTGTCCATGCTCTCTGGCATTTTGAACCCATGATAATATGTCACTACATAGTGGTATCTTATGTAATGAAGTGCAGGAATAATTTTGAGGCAGCAAAAAGGGACATACATAAGGATCAACTGAAATTAATTTAGTATTAAATGCTATTTTAGGATCAAAGAATAGTCACAAAGCAAACTTGCTTCCTTCCCCCTGGACTCAGATAAGCTGCTGTTGGCCAGTGCACACCTGAAAGAGTAATTCACAGAAAATTAGTATTAAGAGAAAATATTCTGCCAATATAGAAAAAGTGTTATTTTATAATTTGAATAATATTAAAAAAATGTAAAATCACTACTACAGAACTTTATATATAAACAAGAAAGTAGGTATTGGATCAGCACTTTGGGAAGAAGAAAGGCAAATCCAAGCAATTGAAAAAGTAGAGCTTTGACATCTTAGTGACTGTTTGCAAGGGCAAGAATTTTGACAAAAGTTTGAAAATGCAAATTAGAAATCTTCACATGCTGGAGAAGGAAGAAGACTATGGGTTGGATTTGAAATATCCCAAAAGGCCTTGTGAACACAGGGTTTTTCAAGGATTGGTTCCAGCCCAGCCCCTGTTGGGTGGTGTGAAACTGAAAAGTTAGGGCCCATTTCAGGGAAGTTAACCCCTAAAGTATGCCTTTGAGAAAACTATGGGGACCAGATCCTTACTCCCATTTTTCTTTCCATCCTGGCTGCTATCTAGTGAAACAGTCTCCTCTGTCACACAGACCCTTCATGGTGAACTGGGTCACAAGAGGCCCAATGCCCAAAGGCTAAGCAACCATGGGCTAATGCTCATCAAACAGTGAACCAATATAAACCATTTGCTTTATTAAATTGATTTCCTCGGGTATGTTGTGACAGAAAGCTAAAAAGCATAGAGATAAAGTAGGCAACATAACCAGCTGTGATGACATATACTTTTAACTCCAGCACTGTTGATGTCTGAGCCAGAGGAAATTTTGTCTCAGCCTGGAGCATTCAGTAATTTAAGAAGCCTGTTACAGATTATATCTAAACATTACCATGCAGTCATAGGAGGGGCTTTCTCAGAGTTGGCTGGATTTAGGGATGATATCTCTGGAACATTTACCTAATTTCCTCTACTCCTAAACTTTGCTCAAAAGGCATACCACATAGACAGCTACCCTAACAGCCCACATCGTGATTGGTTCCTGCCCTGCTCCTTGCTTTTAGAGTCATTTATTCCCACAGCATCTGTCATCCTCTCATGTACTTTATTCCTATTTACCTTAGTGCTTATGACCTGTCTCTTCCATAACCTTACTCTGCCTCTGCCACTTGGACCACATTATTCCCTTTCTGAACATCACCATTTTTAACCACCAAGGCATAAATCACAAGCCCAATTCTAGAA
>PVLA01017773.1:0-16294 GCA_004027455.1 Hydrochoerus hydrochaeris
TTTTGGTTTGTTTTTCCCTCTAATACAGAAAGGCTAGGTATGCATTAGAGACTTATACATGTGTAGAACTTCTAAACAGTTTATGAGAACTGATTATAGTTATTGTTAAAAAAGAGAGAGCAAAGGCAAGTATTCTAAAGGATATAACTGCATGTATGTTTGAGTGTGTAGGATTGATGACCATAATACTAAGTTTTTTGTTGGATAGATGAACAGAGCTGATTGCAGTCTCACTGTTTAAATGTCTACTTTGTATGCTTCACTTCTGTAACTTGAACAACTACTTCTAGGAGGAAAATATGTAATTGTCAACTAGCGATTTCTTACTGGTTTTTGTTTTTGTTTTGAACTTTTGTATTATTTCTATCCTCTTTCTGTTTCATTTTTTTCTCTAAATAAAAAAGTTTTAAAAATTAATAAAAAAAGAAATACCTACAAAACAACTATAGTAAACATCACACCTAAGATCAGGAACAAAACAAGGATTTCCTTCTTCTTATTCCTACTCCTATTCAAGATCATATTAGACATGCCAGTCAATACAATATGACAAAGAAAAAGATAATTAAAAATATACACTGATGGTTTATGTCAGTGGCCCCAATGCCTCATGAATTATGGACTCGACCAAATTTAGCATTTGTGATTGGTTCCTTGTCTAGCACTTGGATTGGTGGTGTGAGTGTTACACTCACCTAGGGGTGGAGCCAGCACAGGATGTAATGGCAGAAAGAAGGTGTGTGTGTGTTTCTTTTTCGATTCGTGCCTTGCTGTTTTGTAGCAGCCATGAATGGCTGCCCCGCTATGCCATGCTGCCTTGGAGCCAAATCACTATGGACTGAAACCTCCAAGAACTCTAAGAAATAAATCTTTCCTTCCCTAACTTTGGTTATCAGGTATTTTGTCTTAGCAGCAGTAAAAAGTAACTAAGACAACTGACAAGGAAAAAACTGCCTACCGCTTTACTGTAACACCTTGCAGATGATACATTCATCTAAGCAGAAAATCCCACAAAGAAATGACAAATCCCAGAGTTAAGAAGCAATTATAACAGTGTTGCAGCATTCATGGAAGTACATGCAAAAATTGTATTTCCTATTCCAACTGTTCTGTAAACTTAAAACTGCACTAAGAAATAAAATCTACTTCAAAAAAAAACTTTCAACTGATACAGTAATACATTAATTCGGTAGACATGATCAAGAAAAAAAGTGTCAGTATGATTTTTCTTCTTTCCAATTTTCCCTATGGTGCTGTGTTGTTGGCTGGGGCTGGAGTACAATCCCTATAATTCCTCAGGCATCTATGAGTCCAACAAGATAAATACAACATAATGTGAACACTCCAGACTGTAAGAAATCAAACACACTCATCCCTACTTCTTAATCTTTGCCAGTACCCAATTCTCTGAAACTGCAAAATACTTCTTACAATTTGGATTAAGTTTATTTTATAGATAATACCAGTACACCAACTGAATATCTAAAACAACAAAGTAAAACTGCAAAGAAACAGAGCTTCATTCAAATCTAAATCAGTTACCCTCCACTCTTCCCTAAAAAATAAATTTCTTAGGAATCATCAAAAGGTCAATTTATTCTTTCTGATGAGGAAAAGAAACTTGAACATTAAGAATACATGGTAAAGCCTGTAATCCCAGAACTCAGGAGGCAGAGGCATGAGAATCACTGCAAGTTTGAGGTCAGCTTGGGCTATAAAGTAAGCTTAAGGCCAGCCTGCACTGCACAGTGAAATACCATCTCAAAAAGAACAATAATAATAATAATAGTAGTAGTAGTAGTAGTAATAGTAATAATGTATAGTAAAAACATTCTCCCTTTCATTAAAGAATGGAAGTGTGAATAGAATATGATCCAGAAGTACATTTTTTATGATTATAGCTGTATATTTAGTTTCTACATTTTGTCCCCTTCATTTCAGGTACTGCTTCAAGATTACTGTAAACTATATTCAAACATATCTTCTAAACTCAGTCAATCATGACTGTTATGCCATCTAGTCATATTTTTCCAACTGCCTAATGTCCACTGTAAAAAGTTGTTACACTTTATGTCTAACTAAAGTGCTACAGACAGACAGACTTCAAGTAATGAGTGATTCTCAGCACCCTCTGGAGTATGGTTTTGACTTTTTATTTTTCACAGTAAAATAAAATTCTTTGTTTTCTCCCACTTAAATTTTGATTTTACTCCTTTATAACACTACTGAAAGTCTGTCAAGGTGGTTTTGTTCCCCTTTACCACAATAAGCGACAAACAGCTTTAAAAAAAAAAAATCAATAGGCTGTGTTAATGTTTGTTGAGCTAACATCAAATAATTGTGGCAGATGATATGACACTTCTAGGTCCAAAACAAAGAACAGTTTATTGTTTACAACAGTAACAGTAGCCAAAATATCCTGTACTGACTCCTTAAGCTCTAATTCCTAAAAGTCAGTGGAAGGAGAACATCAATAGACAGCTATACACAAAATGGATTTCATTTCAGGATAAGAAACCTGAGCTTAAGAAACTCCAATAATTTAATGGAACTGCAAGCAAATATGTCCAACCTTTATCCCAGGGGAATTACCTTAATTATGCTAGACAGCAAAGAAACTCATCCTTTGTCCCAACAGAGATGCTCCTTTGAGAAACTGCTTCTATAGATTATCTTGGAAAAAAAAAAAAATAGCCACTAACAAAAGCTGTCAATGCTTCTAGTAAACACACATTTAGATACACAGAAGCTCAGGAAACTCTTAAGACTCAGGAGAAATGTCCATTCCTCCAATATCCATTTCTTTCGTCATAAAAGGCTAAAACATTTTTATATTTTTAAAGACTCAGCATGAAGTTGGTGTAACAGGTGAGGAGACAATGTTTCAGGAGGAAAACACAACAAAATGAAACATTTTCTTCTCTCAAAAATCTGTATAAATCATACCATTTTAACCTGTATAAATTAACAATTCTTGTAATGTGCTTCTTCATCAAATACTGCAAAGTAAACATTTATACATTTCAATCTTCTTTTGATTCCTATGGAATAGTATCATAGATAAATTCCATCACTAATTTTCTAGGCTAGGTAATGTTCATGAAATAAAACAAATTAGTAACTCTGAACCTTACCAATTATACCTGTTAATATCTTTTATAAATAAAATCCTATAAAATAAAATATAACCCATCATTTTAGGATAGATTTTAAACTAGAATTCTGTTATGATTTGAATATGAAGTATCCCTCAAAGATTCTTGTATTTAAGTTTGATCCCCAACCCCACAATATTCAAAGATGATTAGATCATGAAGGCACTAGCCTCATCAACACATTGATGAGTTTGCAGCTGAATGGGCTGCCAGGAGGTGGGGCCCAATGACAAGATGATCACTGAGGTTATGCCTTGGGGATTATATCTTGTTCACGGCCCTTTTCTTTTTGGTGTGCTTCCTGGCTGCCACAAAGTAAGCACGTTTCCACCAGGATGTCTCTACCTTGCCATAGGCATAAAATGGAGCGAACTGATTATGGACTGCAAAAACCATGAGCCAAAATAAACTTTTTCTACTTTGTCTCAGGTATCAGGTATCAAAAAGATAACAAATTCTAAGGTCCTTTTTATCTGAAGTGTATATGAAGAAGGGGATCTTATTTAAATTCTATAAAGTTCAAATTAATCTCAATATGTTTTGAGGCTGTTACAAAATATGAGGTAATTTGTTCTATTTTTGTATCTGTATATTCACTATCAGAATATATTTGAAAAATAAGGTATTTTAAATCATTTAAATTGTGGCCATTTTAACTTAAACACAAAATAACCTAAATTAAATCAATTAAATTAGTTAAAATAAATTAACTTTAAATAAAGTAAACCTGACTTTTGCAAACTGTATTAAACTGAGGAGTTTAACTTTACCTCAACCCTTAAGCCAAGCAGTGATCTAAAGTTGAAAAGGTAGGGTGATGAGTAATTAAGTACTACACTATATATTTCCAAGCAGCTGCATGATTAAAAGGGGATCACCTCACCTCTCTGGATCTATAATTTTCATTAAGAGTCCATTTCACATAAAAATGTTACAAGAAGTCTGTTTTCTCATCCCTTAAGAAAAGTCACTTCTTATTTTATTGCCCTGCCAATCTTGGAGAATTCACAAACACAAGGTACTTTAATGAACTCCAAGTAGCCTGATGAAGGTGAGAGACTAAGTAGTAACACTTTCTGTTATTTTCTAAAGGGACTGTTATACAGCATCTAAAATGCAGTTTTAGAAGTCTCCTTCTCATTCGAGATAAACCTCCCACTCCCTTTTGCACATGCTCTGAGCTCTCTCCAATCCCAAGAATCCACAAACACCCAAGCCTCCCTGCCAGCCTCCAGTAAATCTATCTCCTGTTTTACACAGGCAGATGCTCTTTCAAATCATCAGTTAATATGTCACTCTGCCAACCTGATAAAAGTAGCCCAACTTCTGTGTTCTCATTTGAGAGCCTCTATACTCCCTGCTCCATGAAGCTCTCCCATGCCCACATTAAAGGCCTCCTCCTTTGTCTCCTTATCTCTCTCATTTTCTCTGTGTCACATCAGACTGTGTGCCAAAAATACTCAATCATGTATCTTTCCTACTATTGGCTTTCAGTTATGATGTCCCTGAAGTTATATTCAAAAGTTATGTGAAATAGGTACCTTATGTGGTAATAACATTCACCAAAGAAACAGCTCTAATCCTGAAGAAATCATAACTTGTCTTGATTCTGGATCATACTTGGCCAATGACAAAATAATAAGTATTCTTTATCAAAAATGCTTGGATCCAGATATGTTTCAGACTTTAGACCTTTTCAAATTTTGGACTATGTGCATATACGCAATTAGGTGTCTTAGATAGGGACCCATGTCTAAACACAAAACTTAAATTTGTGTTTCATCTATACCTTATGTACATAGCCTGAAGGTAATTTTATACAACAGTTTTGTGTACCTGTATTCTGATTATGATCTGCCACATGAAGTCAGGCACATAATTTTCTGCCAGTGGTATCATGCAACATTCAGATTTTAAAGCATTTTGGATTTTGGATTCTCCAATTAGGAATGTTCAATCTATATTCTGTCACAGAAACTCCTCTTAATGTTCTGATTCTGGCTAAAACAGAGAAATTTTGTCCATTAAAAAAATTATCCATTTGAGAATATACCACAATAAACTAGTGGATTCACAGATACTATGAAACTAATAGAATTCATCTATAAAGTTTCAGAAACAAGACAACAGTTTAATGACCAATCTTTGAGTCAAAAGATCGTAGAGGATCACACATTATAAATCGAGTCTAGGGCACATCCAAAACTTGTTCTCATCCTGCCCTTGAGCCAGACTGGAAAAAGAAAAGGCTTCACTTTAGTCTAATTACAGCTGGAAGCCTTAGGGCTAATGACTGCCATGGCACATACCAGGAAATGACCAGCTGAAAACAGTAAGACATCTGGGACAACTACACTTTGCTTATTTCTCCCCAGTCTCATCCTTATCCTTGTACTTGTCCTTACAAGAATGTTTTGTTCTTATTAGTCCACTGTAGTCTCCATTACTATTCCTGGAAACATCCACTGCCCTTCACCCACTGACCTTGACTCAGATGTAATGGATAAATACCAAGGTGCTGGGCACCATGTGGCCTTTTGTTCCCTGAAAACAACTGACTACCCCAGATTCCTGCCAGCACCCTATTTTGTCTCTTGCTTTTTTTTCTGAGCTTGTGCCATTAACACTTGGCAGGAGACTGAGGACTTATGGCAGGGGTTCCTGATAACTGGGGCCTTGGAAAGGGTCTCCAACACAACATATACTCTCTACATATACTTTCTATGTCTATAGCAAATAATAAACTGATTCCTTGTAAATGTTCATATATTTTAAGCTACCTTTGTGTTTTGAAACAGGGTCTTGCTATATAGTTCAGGCTGACCTGCAACTCACTATGTAGTCCATGCCGGCCTTGAATTCAGAGAACCCTCCTGGCTTCTGCCTCCCTAGTTTTTAAGATCACTAATTTCCCTACCACACAACAGTATCTATCCTTTTCATCCCAAATACTCATTCAACAAATTTTAAATTGATTTTTAATGCTCAATCTGTGCTTTTTAAAGTAAAATTTTACAATAGAGGAATTCGTATTTGATTTTATAAACATGTAACTTTGGGACTGCCAAAATGAGGTTTAACTGTATAAAACTACCTGTATATTTCTCATTTACCATTATAGAAAGTTACTGATTTCCAAAAAATCAAGAAATACCATAAATTCCAATATACCCCCCTTTCTAAGTTGTGCATCACTTCTTTTTCTATATACAATTTTCAGCTGACTATTACTGGCACATAAGAAAACTATGTCACATATCTTTTAAATTATTTTTCTGGTAACTTTTTAAAGGTATTTTTAAAATGAAATGTAAGCCTAGCCCACTTAAGTTAGTGTCATCTTTTTTAACAACCACAAAAAATAATTTTTAAATAAAGAATATAGAATGATGTATTTTTTTTAATGTATGACTACAGCAGCTTTATAATCACCCAAAACTTTAAAAAGCCCAAATATCCATCAACCAGTGAATAGACAAGCTAAGTGATAGCTCATACCATGGACCACTAACCCTCAATAAAAACGGAACTACTTCAGACAAACACAGGAACATGAATGAACCTCAAATGCATGAGAAACCCAAATTATAAATAAAGACCAAAGTAAAAGACAATAGAAAGTAGAGAGATAGTTCTCTTTCAAATAGCAAGGGAGTCAAGAGATGGAAGGAGAGAGATGAAGGGAGGGAAACAGGATGAAAAAGTAATTAAGATGTGTTGAGTACATGTACCAACTATACACAAGGATGTAAACATTATACACTTCAAGCATGTGTTAACAAAACAACAGAGACAGATTTTAAAAGTTATATACTACATGATCCCATGTTAATAATATATTGGATAAATTACAGGAACAAAAAAACAGATGAATGAGTGGTTGCCAGGGATTGAGATGGGAGGAGAAGTTGACTACTAAAAGACAACATGAAGGAATCTCAATGGTTATGAACTGTTTAATGATGGTGATGAATATGTCAAAACTCATAGATTGAACACTAAAAATAAATTAGTATGTTCATGTATGATGAAAATATGGACAAGAATACCTTCAAAAGCTAATTTATTTGTTTTCCACACCAAATAAATCACGATATCAAAGTTCAATGTACTACTACACTGTACATTAGTTTAGCTACAACTAGTTTTATCCAATTTGATAAAAGTTCAGTGTACCACTACATTGTACCTTAGTTTAGCTACAACTAGTGTTATCCAATTTGATCCTTTGCAGTATAAAAGTATTAGAAATGAAAAAAAGTACTTTTTATTTTACACAGTAAAGATTATACAAGGTAGGTAATCAAAAAATATTTAACATACAATTCAAAAGAATTGAGACTGATTTGCTCTTTTACTATAGGTACTATAGGTACCTATTGTGTAGCTTTAAACAAAATTATTTACTCCTCAAAATGTAAACAGGGAAGCACTGTCCACTAAATGTACTTACCTGAATTTGTTCAATCAATAAAGGCAATAAAGCACCTTATGTTGAATGAAAATACTATCAGAGTCTTTGATGTCCTCTTAGCAAAAAAGCAGCAACCTGGAACCAAAAAATATCAGTAAAAACTCTAGTCAAAGTTCAATTATCATTAATATACTTTTTAAAAATCTTTTATTCTCCTTTATATAGCCAGTCATAAATGTAAATTCACTTCAACATTAACCCATTTTGCAAGCAAGGCTTTAGAAATGTCAACAAAGAATGGATTTTCATTTTGCAAATTACAACAAACTCAGTGCCTTAATTTGCTTCATGTTCTCTAAAAGTAAATCAGCATCCTTAGAATCTGCTTTGTGAATACAGAATTATTTCATTTTTCTCTACTGTTTAACATACAGAGCAATCAATGTCTGTATTTTTATTTTTTTTATTTTGAAGAGAATAAAACTAAATGAAATAAAACAGAATAGAGTTAAACAAAACAATGAACACAGTATAAGACTTCAAAACAAAATACAAGGAAATTAATAATGTCTACCATAACACCTCTTGTAATCTTCAAAAGAAATTCCCATACCATCAGGCATAATAAAATCAAACAAAACAGTACAGAATAATGTCTCTTTTTCTTTAGACTTCAGCTTACCGTCTACACCCCCCTAGATACCAATTAGCTCTACAATCTACCAAAGTTTGCTATCTTCTATACAAACTTCCCAATTTAATCTGCTTCCACAGAACAAGTTTATGATTCTCAGCTGTCACTCTAAAATATACCTTTCTTTTTTGGAACAGGGACATTTTCATCTTTATCCTCTATGTCAACCAAAGCACATCTATCAATTTCATCAAAAGCCAGTCCCCTCTGTAATTTCCTGTCTGAAACTGATGTAATTATTCTGTACTCCATTAATCTTTGCTAGAATACTTTTCTAAATTATGTAAGTAGTAGACAGAGAGTCTATCTCCTCCTTTTCTTCCTTTGTCTCCATTATCTAGCACCCTGTTTGACACAGTAAAGAACAGTATGATGAGCCAACAAGAAAACTGTCTTAATAAAGATTCACACATCAAATGTTCACTGCATATTTACTTTTTTGGAAGTAACTTGGATCCAAAACCCCAAGAATCATAAAAATACAATACTTTATATGGAAATGTCTGTCATTTATGTTACTAATGTGTTACATGAGTTTATTTACATTACTAATGTGTTACATGAGACTGACATTACTGGTCGTGAGTAGTTTGTTTTCCACTGACACCAAAGCTTACTGAAACCAATTTTAGGTAATTCGAACAAAGAAACACTACTACCAATTTAATTCACCACAAAGGTAATCCTACTACTTCCATTTTAAATTCCAAGAGTCAGAAGTCTTTTTAGGCTAGGTATGCAGATTGGTAGTAGAGTGCTAATGTAAGTGCAGCCTTGGGTTCAAGCCCAGCCTGTGTAACTAAGCTACTTTTTGAGACTGTCTAAAACTAAAAAGGGCTGGAGAATACCTGTTACCTCAATGTGAAGGCCTTAGGTTTAGTTTCTAGACACACACACACACACACACACACACACATCAATAAATCACTTCAAACACAAAATCATAACAGCTACTGTATGGTGATTTTTTTTTTTTTTTGTCTTTTTGAGAAGGGTTTTCACTATGCAAATTCAGGCTGGCCTTAAACTCACTTTGTAGCCCAGGTTGGCCTCTAGCTTGAAGCAATTCTCCTGTCTCAGCCTCCCAAGTGCAGCAATTACAGGTATGCACCACCACATCTGGCTTATTATTTATATTATCCATTATTATTATATTATCCATTCTGGTTGATCTATTAAAAGAAGACAAACAACTCCCAAAGCCCATGAACATGTAACTCCTAAATAGACATAAAATCTATAGTCAGCCAAGATTCACTATAATTCATTCTAATTTCCCCCAAAAGTTTGTCAGCCACCCACAATAATCTAGTCAAAATATATAATGTAATAGTTTTCAGACACTGAACAAAAATTAATGCAGGGGTCAAGGATACAGCTCAGTGGCACAAACACCTGCCTGGCAAGTACAAGGTCACGAGTTTGAGCCCCAGTACCAAAAAAAAAAAAAAAAAAATTAATGCAGGACTATGTTCCTTAAGAGGGAAACAAACTGCTGCCCTGATCCATGCCTTACGAGTTTATTACCATGGAGATGGCAGGAATTACTGAAGTAGCATATCACAAGGAAAACGGCTATACAGAAAAAAGCTCCAGACATCTACACATCTACAGCTAAAGTGAAATACCATGACACCAGGCAAAATTCTGCTGTCAGAAGCTTAAAAATGAAAAACAGTATTGACAGTGAGCTAAGAGACATGAGAACTCATGTACACAGCAGGCAATAAAGGGATCTCTGTAGAGTTAACTTAGTCCTAAAATAAAGACTGTTCTACATTGAACCCAACAGAATTTAAAAACAAGTCTTGTAGACTAATATAACCCTCACTGAACAGCTATAACAACCAGCCAAAATGGAAAACCACCTAATTTAAGAGGCATCTACCAAAATATTCAGAAGAGTTTTGCTCCAGTAGTGGAGCAAGTCATTCAATAGTCCAATTTAACAAGGATTAAAAGTAATACTCTAAGAAAAAAATTTTTTTTAAATCCTTCCAAATGCTGGGGATTTAGCTCAGCGACATAATCGCCTGCCTGGCAAGCACAAGGTCGTGAGTTCAATCCCCAGCGCCAAAAAAAAATCTTTACAGGTAACTTAAATACATCTAGAAAAACTCTCAAGAATACTTACAAGGAATACAAAACTATCTTGAACCCAGCAAAGTAAAATTTATACTATCTTCTTTTACATGCCTGATAAACACAAACAGATTGCCAAAACATTTTTTCCAAATTTTTTTTTTAAGGCTGGGGAAATTTAATGAGAGAAACATCAGTCAAAACCAATGAAGAATAACAGTTGATCAAATTAGAAGACTAGGGCATTAAAATATATTATACATGTATCCCATATGTTCTAGAAGCCAAAGAAAAGATGAAATACATTAAGATATGGGGGAGGGGACCTAAACTGAAATTGAACTACAATACTGGAGATGCTTTACTTAATAATTTCATAAAGAAAGTTTTCTACTCTGCATTGCAGATTCAGGACCTGTGTGAGCTAATATCTTTCCCTCAATTCCTTTCGAATGGTTGCTTCCTGGCCTCATGTAATTTCCACATACACATGTACTGATCAACACTCAGCTAAATCCTCCAGAGACTTCTACAGCTGAAGTTCTCTCTCTGTGGCTCTCTCCTTCCTGGTATTCCATCCTGTGAATTTGAGCTTTCTTTCTTCCCAGTATTTCAGTTCCATCTCTTTAATTTAGGGGGGGATTTCTAAACTTTTCCTAAATTCTGCTGTGCTGATCTATGCCTTAAAATTCTCCTCACTCAATAGCTACAGTGATTGTAAGCTTTTGCCTTGCTTATTTCCTGTTTCTCAGGGATCAATGATTTTTGCTGCTTACTAGTAAATATCTTGAGAACTGTTTCATTATTTCACACAGTTTTTTAGTTGTTTTAGATGGAAGAGTATCAATCCCTGTTAAGGCTATCTTGACTGAAAACACTATTTTGTTTTCTATAAAAAGAGGACAATGAGCTAAATTAACTTTGTGACAGCATTACATGCACAAGTTTTCCAAAACTTGTATACATTCAATACCACTCATATATTACTAAACTATTCTGATCAAAGAAGCACAGATATCAGATCCAAGTGAGATAAAATAGGATTCATAAGGAAACAGAAAATATTACCATATTAGAAACTAAAAGTATATAATAAGTTAATATCATAGGTAGCTGAGTTAGGTAAAAATATTATAGGGAGTCAGAGCAAAGATGAAAACTCATTACAACTGTGGCTGGAGGTGCTTCTATTGGAAGTAATCAGAGGCCAGGCCTCAAGATAAAAATGGAATGACCAGGCCCTGAGGTAAGTGGTAGTACCTGGTCTAATAAAAGCTAGACAGACATCAGTCAGCTCCATGGGAGACCAAGATTCTTGGACTCATCACTTCCTGAAAAGTTCTTTGTTCTGTCCAAGTACACTTGCTATGCTACTTGCTTCCCCATTGGATCAATATTACACAAGCGACTATACTTGTAGCGATATATATATATATATACATATATATATATATATATATGTATATATATATATATATATATAAAACCCACGTTGTACCCACATGGTTGTGCTCTATAAAATTTGCTCTGAGAGGTGGGATTCTCCACATCCCACTCAGGACTGCTCTTACCTCTCAAGAGCTCTATCTCTCCACCTCAATAAATACTTCCTACTTTTTTTTTTTTTTTTTCTGAGGCAGGGTCTCACTACATACACAGACCTGGGCTGGGCTTGAACACAGTGGTTCTCCTGGCTTAGCCTCCCAAGTGCTGGGATTACAGCTGCGTGACATGATACCCTGTGATATTTCCCACTCTTAACTTCTGTTTTTCCTTAAAATTCATTCTTCAATTTTGGAGAACACAAACTCAGCACAGCAGATATCTAGCAGGTTGAGAGTTATTATATTCCCTTGTATCACAGAAGTCCTAATATCATTTCCTATATCAATAACACATGGTAGAAAAGATTAATCATGAATGTAAAATAGGCAGTTCCAAAAAATGAACTCAACAATGAGCAATAATAACGTCAACATAGGAAAAACTCATTTTAGAAAAGATATAAACTGAAAAATTTCTCTGAAAAAAAAAAAAAAGTACTGGGATCAATGATGTAGTGTATGTTTTCACATCTGTTCCAATCAATATATGGGAAATATTATTCATTTGTGAAGAAATGCTACACTTATCATTAGCAGCACTAGAATTTATGCCCAGTGTTGCAAGATTTGCCTACAGACTAATCAAAGACAAATATACTGAAGAAACAGGAGAAAAACAAGGAGCAGAAGTGTTCAGGGAAGAAAACATGATAGAACCTGATAAACATCTTAAATTCTCTTCATGATAGGTAAAGTCTAAGGAAAGAAAACTCCTTTAGAAGATTCCTACATAAAGTGTAAAGAAAAAAGGTTAAGAGTGACAGATTTTATTTTTAGGCTGTACTGTTGAGTAGTCAGTCTTTTTTATCCATATCATTAGAAAGATTATGAGCTAAACTGAGCACATCCTGGGCAAGAAAAACAGCAAGTGGCCTACTGATTCTCATCTTCAAAGAAATAATAATCATATTCTTAAAAAGCAAACTACACACAAAATTACATGTAAAACAATGAAAAACCTAAATTTTGAGGAAAACTACATATTTAACAGTTGACAAAAAGAAACTAGGACAAACTGGTCACTTTTAAATAAAGTAGTATTGTATTTGTAATAAAAGATTATTCACCCATAAGTGTGTAAAGGCTGCAAACATATGTAAATAAAAAGCTAAACTTAAGAAGGCACTACTGAGTCTCACTACATCAATGGTTCTAAAGCTATTCCAGGTAACACAAATCCAGACTTCAAACAAGGAAGCATTATTATGAAGATACACTACCAGACTTAAGTGGAAGGCTGCTTACAATGAAAAATTACACTACTAGAAATTGGCCAACCTAAATATAGTATGGGATATGCCACTTCCGGCTTAGACTTTCAAAAATTCTATAGTATTGTCTCAGTGTCTTTGAGCTAAGGACCAAAGAGAGAAAACTCAGCCAGGTGTGGTGGCCCATGGCTAGAATCCAAGCACTCAGGAGGCTGGGGCAGAAGGATCTCAAATTCCAGGCCTGCCTATACCACACAGTGAGTTCAAGGTCAGCTTGAATTACAAAGCAAGTGAGACCCTGTCTCAAAGGAGAGAAAAAAAGCAGGGTAGGAGAAACAAAGAGAGACAGACAGACAGACAGACAGACAGGCAGAAACAGACTTCACAGAGAAACTAAACCTCAAAGGAGGAAAAGATACTGATAATGGTATTTCTTTCCCTCTCCTTTCCCAGAAGCATTCTAGTGACTGGTTTAACAAGGCAAGCTGTACTTCTTTCTGTATTAGCAAAGAGAAATAGGTAAGTTGGATAATGTTAATGAAAAAAAAAGTATGCTGTGTTAATAAAAACTTAAAAGACACAAAAAATAATTTTAGGAATAAATGAAAAAAGTCTATTCCAACATATTAATTCATCATAAAATTGTTAAATTCCTATTTACTGGTAATTATTCCCTATAATTTATCCTGCCATTAAAATAAAAGAAGTCAGGAAATAATACTTTTCCTCTTTTCATATGCTGATATGGTTGACATAAACCAATGCTAAATCAATTTTATCCTAATAAATTTTGTCCACTTTGCTACCAATCAATAGAGTTCACTTAAATATTCATTCATATTGCCCTACATAAATCTGCCTTAATTTATAAATTCTATTTTACATTGGAAAATCAACTTCCACCTTTCGTCCTTCTCTTCATCCAGCCTTATATGCCAAAAATCCCTAAAAACAACAGAAGTGACTTCTGTCATCCTTGATTCATAAATTTGCTCAAATAAATTTGCTTTTAGAATCAATACTCAGCTAAATCCTCCACAGTGACTTCTGCAGACCTTCACACATCAATATACCATCAATAAAATAAAACAAGAATTCTAAAAAGCTAGAAAAGAAAAATTTTTCAAGTATCTATTATTGCCAAGATCCTTTTATAGTCAATATCTTTTCAGTTAATCTTAAATCAGAAGGCTAAATACCAAAATTTTTACCAGTTATAGTAATATCACCAGTCCTTCAAAATTCCCACAAGACACAATAATTCAGCTCTATCTTGAATCATCCCCCAACCCCCTTACCAGGGACCAAACTTACAACCTCATGCTTGCCAGGCAGATGCTGAGCCACTGAGCTACATCCCCATCCCTTCCCATGGAACGTAATGTAAATTTCTAAATCTTTTTTCAACTTGCTATACACTGTAATTGGCTTCTTCCCCTCTCCACATCTCCACAATTGTTCAGACCATGAGGGCAGAGCCTATATTATTCATTTTTTTATAACTTAGTGGTTTGTAGCACACTACCTTAACATGTATTGTATTTAATATTTTCTGTTTACCAATATCCTTTCTACCTATCTCACAAGAATACAAAATCAAATAGCATAATATCTGTGACAGTACTGTCTGAAATAAAAATGTTTCACATATGTCAAATGAATTTCATTCCATTATTATCTATGATTATCCTAAATCTTAGCTGGCAAGTAGTGGCATGCTCTAGGGAACAGAACAGAACAATGACTCTTCTAATAAGGATGAATTTGAAATTTGATAGTGGCTCCACAGGCCACTTTTCTCTATGACCTATCCTATAGATTCTAGAGTTCACCTACTCATGGTAGAAACTTTTATCAACTCCTTGCCCCACATTATCCCACAGCACCCCTCACCATACCCTAAACATTATCTGAAGTTTTTACAGTTTCTAGGACCAGTTCCATTTCCAGATTCTAGTCTATAATTCACAAAAATTGGCACTTTTATTTCCCTACAATTTTCAAGCTAGCACATCCATTACCAGGTAAGACACAGAAGTGGATTCAATAGGTAAGACTTTTATCTTTTTTTTTTTTTTTTTTTTTTGTGCCAGGGATTGAACTAACAACCTTGCGTTTGCTGAGCAGGCACTTACATCACTGAGCTAAACCCCCAGCCTTAGGTTACAATTTTATAACCTAACATTACAGAGCATCTCTGTGACACTGACATTTTTAAAATTCCAACATAGGGGCTGGGGATTTAGCTCATTGGCATAAGTGCCTGCCTGGCAAGTGTACAGTTGTGAGTTCAATCCCCAGTACAACAACAACAAAAACAAAAAATCAACATAAATGTACAATAACTCCCTTAGCTGCACTAATTTAAGCTGGATTTCAGATATGCAAGATCTGGGTTATTGCACCTTTCAGGAACACATTCTTGCACTGAAGAAAGAATCCTGAAATAGAAATGGAAAGGCTTAGTTTCAAGTCTCTAATATTTAGTTCTATCTACTAATTTAGAACATGATTTTAGAAATGACAATATTATGTGAATAGATTTCTGATTATATTTCTATAGTGAAGGAATTGGAAATTCCTCGCCCAGTTTTAAAATTCTTGAATTAAAAGCTTGAACTACCAAAGATTAATAAAAGAAATGCTGGGTACTCCTGAAGAAGACACAAATGGAAGAATGGAGGAACCCAGAGAAAGGAGAGAAGCCTCTGATGAAGAATATAAACAAAATCTAGAATACATGAAACAGATCCAAAGAGAATATCAGGAAATTAAAAACTCCATTAAAAGCTGGCAAAACTTCTTAAAAGAAACTAAAGACAGACTTTTAAAACTTAAAGATAGGTTTGCAATGTATGATCATGAAAGGAAGGATCTCTTAAAAATACATGGAACCAGGAAATAATGATACAAAGGCTAGAAGACGACAAGAAGTTTTATAACTTAAGAATAAAAAACGTGAACAAGAAGCAGGGACAAATACAAATGAAATAAAAAGGCTATTCACAGAAATAATGAAGGAAAATTTTCCAAGCATAGGAAATGATGTTCAGATAAATGAGACATACAGAACTCCAGCCAGCTACAACCAAAATACATCTACACCCAGACATATAATAGTCAGGATCCCAGAA
>PVLA01017774.1:0-16294 GCA_004027455.1 Hydrochoerus hydrochaeris
GTTTTGTTTATTTTTAGATTTGTGCTCATTGATCTTAATTCTCTGTATAAAATCTTCATATCATGTTCCCAATAAATGTTAACCTGTTTAATTCCCATCTTCATAGATTTCAATTTCCTCTAATTTTCTTGGCTGCTTGATTTTCTTCTGAGGAAACTTTTTCATTAACTGAGTGTTGTTTAGTATAAATTACACAGTCGCTAGGGATTTTGCTTAGTGGCTTAAGCACCAGCCTGGCAAGCATGACATCATGAGTTCAATCCCCAGTACAAAATATATTGCACAGCGATTCGTCTTTCTCTTTCCCATTGCAACAGTTTACCAATGCACATAGTTGAGGAGAGTGTACAGTCCAGATTTCTATGGACATACCTATATCTCTCTGAATGTAAATGAAACACATTGTGCTTTCTTCCTGAGAGGGATAACATTAGCTGAATCGTGAAATAATATTCTACTTCCATGTGGATACATTGAAAGTTGTCTTCCTTTCCTGAGATCCATTTGTCCTCTGATATGAATGTTGAACTTTGAATGTTTTTCATGTTTATTATGCAAAATGTTTCCTTGCTCACAAGTATTGAATGATTGTAGGCTTTTTTAAAACTTTCATCTATAATTGTTGAACTAACCAAAGATGTGTTTAGCTTGTTTCTTTTTGGTATTGGAAATTGAACTCAGGCCTGTCCTTGCACACATCAGCCAGGTGCTTGTACCACTGAGATATATCCCCAGTACTAAGGTGTGATTTGTAAATTACTGAATTAATTTTAAATTTCATCTTGTGAGGAAGATTGAAGAATGGCCTCAATTTGTTATCTGAACTGTCTGTATTGCATAGCCCAGGCTGAACACTGTAGGCATGGCAATCCTATAATTCCTGGTAATCCTCTTACATCAGTCTCTCAAATGCTGAGAGAACAGGCATGTACCACCCCACTGGACTGAACTCTTCCTTATGTATTTAATGACCAGTTACTTTGCTGTACCTCAATTTTCAATGCATTTCAAGCATTTCATGTATAATATTTTCCACATTATCTTCCTTTACACCCTAGGAAAATTTTTAGTATTCAAATACAAGGAGAAAACTCGGTATCTCTGAGCTGTAGATTTATAGCTAACCTTTTCCAAAATTCCTTGTGTATAGAATGGTCAAATAAACCTTTATTTTCATTACCTTTTAGTAATTCATAAACTTACTTTCATATTTAACTAAATATTTACTATGAAACCAGTTTCAATATTATAAATACTGTCTAGAAAGAAAGATGAGCTTAGTGTTGAGAATAACCAGGATTTTGTGCATGTGTGTTTGCAGGCTCCCTCTTTGAGCTCTCTGCTTTAAAGTCAGAGAAAAACTACAGTTTAAGTGGCCCTGCTGGACAAGCCATGCTACAATTCTGCTATTGCTTTGGCAGTGTGTTATAGTCTAGCATCAGTGTTTCTGAGTGACTATATCTGATTGTACTTCAGTTTTGATGACCATAACATGCAGTTAATACTTGAAAGAATGACTTTCAGTTAGACTCTTTATGACAGGAGCTGAGATATATCAGGTTGTGTGGGTCTGAACTTAAGGATGCTTGTCATTATTTAGGAGACAGTGACCTTTGAGGATGTAGCTGTGAGCTTCACCCCAGAAGAGTGGGATTTGCTGACTCCATTCCAAAAGAAGCTCTACAAAGGTGTTATGTGGGAAACATATATGAATATCACTGCGATAGGTAAGGATGATATGTTTTACTTATTTATGTAAACAGCATTAATTATTGCTCATGGACATAATTTAATGTAATTGATAATTATAACATTTCTTTTATATCTCTGCCTGATTACATTTTACCATGAGTATAACTGGAACCAGTGATGTTTTAATGTAATCTTATAATGAATTTTTTTATTTCTATGTCTGTAATACAGAAAGAATATGGCATAACCAGCAAATTAAAGAAGAGGACCAAAATTGCTCAAGAAATCTGAGGTGATTGACACATATAAGAGAAAGAGAACATTTCTTAAGTGTCAGTGTGTGAGCATAAATATTTACAACAAAGGAACTTAAAGAAATGAGATCATGATACACTTTAAGCTCAGAAAAACATTAAGAGATACATTTTATTTTGTACTATCTGGGAACCCATAGAAAAGTACTTAAATGTAGGAATCATATATAGTGTTGATACTATGTAACAAATAACACTATCTAATATATCAGTTTAAAAATTGCCTTCATGAAAAACATCAAGGAAATGTATGACAGTAAATTTAAATATGATATTTTGATATGTCAGAAATGAACAAATTGTGAATTTTGATAGAAACTCATTTTAAAATATCCATTTATATATGTATGTTAATACTGAATCTTTCATGATTAAAAAATTTTCACATAGAATCACTATTCAAAATGCAAATCAATGCCAGTCTTATTAGTACTTTGAAAATATCCTTTAGAATGTTGAGCTGTTCATGATTAAAATTCCTCATACACTGTTGATGGGTACATAAAATAGAAACATGGTAATCAATATTCAGAGGTCTGAAATTTAAAACAGTATGTTTCATATTGGTCCACGGGTATATTCATTGGTATATGCTTTTTTTTTCTTTTGAGCCATGATTTTATATTGTTGCCCAGGTTGACTTTGAACCTATTATGTAACCCATACTGGCCTGAAAACCAGAGCAATTCACCTGCATTTACCTCTTGACTGTTGAGTGGGTTGTACAGTGTCATTCTGTGCAATTATTCTCTCAGTATATTGTCGAATACATTAAAATAATCAAATGTTAATGATATATGCAGGGCATTGTTAAATACAGCATATGAAAGGGCATTTATAATATTTAATAAAAGAATCAACTCACAGTAGCTAAGCTCTGGCAAGAGCCCGGATGTCCATCACTGGATGCCAAGGTAAAGAAAATATGGACTCACCACATCATGATGGTTCATTCTTGCAAACCCAGAACTCTGGGAATCTGAATCAGCAGGATGGCAACTTGAAGTTCAGCTTGAGCAAGTTTGTGGTCAATAAGAATCTCTTTCCAAAGTAAAAATCATAGATCATCAAATGTAATTCAGGCTAAGACCTGTGATTACTCTCTACACTAAAAAAATGCTACACAAGGAACCATGATATCATTTCCCAAGAAACAAAAAAGAGTTGAACTTTAAGTGAAAAAAATCAGACACAGAAATGGAAATATCACAGGTTTAACTTAAATGGGAAATTCAAAACATATTTGAGGAATAAAAGTAAGGAGAGATAATACAAGACCAGAAATCCTTGCTTTATGTAGATGAGAAAGACAAACAGGCTAAACAGACAAGGGGGAGAATGAAGATCTGAAGAGCTAAAAAAGTGGTCAATATTTCATAGTCATTTGTGCCAATCTCCTAAAATAATATTATGTGTTGGAATCATACACCAATTTAAAATTCCCAAATGGAAACCATCCTTTGTAGAACTAATAGTACTTTGAAAGATGTCCTGCAGGGCAATGAGTCAGTTAACCATCATAATTACTTAGCAGGCATCAAACCAAATATTTCATCATAAACCTCAATTGTTAATGTGGAGCCCTTTCCACTGTGATTGATTTCTCTCTGTATTTCTTTGCAGATTTGATGAAGATAATTATTTGAGAATTGAAGAACAGCAATACAAATGTAATGAAGATGTAGATACCTGCAGTGATTTCCAGTTCTTTCAGAAGCATGAAAGGAGGAAGACTGAAGAGAGACCCTGTCAATATGGGCAATGTGGGGAAGACAGCTCTGATATTAGTGAACAAACTCACCCTGGGCAGAAAACTTTTGTAGGTAAGAAAAGTGTGAAAGCCTACACAACACCTAACAGTGTTCAAATCCATGAGAGAAATCACAGTTTAGGGAAGTCATATGCACAAAGGCATTACAAGAATAGTTCTATTTCTTCATACCATATTGAAAAAGATGTTAGAAAATGTATTGGAGAGAAACACCATATAACTGAGAAATGTGCAAAAGCAGTATCTCACTTAAAAAAACCTAAAAATATTTGCACTGGAAAGCAACCATATGAATGCAAGCAATGTGGGAAAGCATTCAGTACTCACAGTAGCTGTCAAAGACATAAATCATTTCACACTGGAGAGAAACCATTTGTATGTAAGCAATGTGGGAAATCTTTCACTCAAACTGCTAACCTTATTACACATGAAAGAATTCACACTGGGGAGAAACCTTATGTATGCAACAAATGTGGGAAAGCATTCATTAGAGCCTCAGATTGTAAAATACATGATAGAACTCACACTGGGGAGAAACCATTTGTATGTAAGCAATGTGGAAAATCTTTCACTCATAAGGGTAACCTTATTATACATGAAAGAATTCACACTGGGGAAAAACCCTATGTATGCAACAAATGTGGAAAAGCATTCATGAGAGCCTCACAATATAAAATACATGATAGAACACACACTGGGGAGAAACCATTTGTATGTAAGCAATGTGGGAAATCTTTCACTCGCAATGCTAACCTTATTATACATGAAAGAATTCACACTGGGGAAAAACCCTATGTATGCAACAAATGTGGGAAAGCATTCATGAGAACCTCACAACGTAAAATGCATGATAGAATTCACAGTGGGGAGAAACCATTTGTATGTAAGCAATGTGGGAAATCTTTCACTCAAAATGATGCTCTTATTAAACATGAAAGAATTCACACTGGGGAGAAACCATTTGTATGTAAGCAATGTGGGAAATCTTTCACTCGTAGTGGTAACCTTATTATACATGAAAGAATTCATACTGGGAAGAAACCCTATGTATGCAAAAAATGTGGGAAAGCATTCATGAGTGCCACAAATTGTAAAATACATGATAGAACTCACACTGGGGAGAAACCATTTGTATGTAAGCAATGTGGAAAATCTTTCACTCGTAGTAGTAACCTTATTATACATGAAAGAATTCACACAGGGGAAAAACCCTATGTATGCAACAAATGTGGAAAAGCATTCACAAGAGCCTCACAATGTAAAATGCATGATAGAACTCACACTGGGGAGAAACCATTTGTATGTAAGCAATGTGGAAAATCTTTCACTCATAAAGCTAACCTTATTATACATGAAAGAATTCACACTGGGAAAAAATCCTATGTATGCAACAAATGTGGAAAAGCATTCATGAGAGCCTCACAATGTAAAATACATGAGAGAAATCACACTGGGAGAAACTCTACATATGCAAACAATGTGGAAAATCTTTCACTCATAATGATACCTTTATTATACAAGAAATAATTCACACTGAGGAGAAACCATTTATATGTAAGCAATGTGGGAAATCTTTCAGTCAAAATGGTAGCATTATTATTCATGAAAGAACTCACACTGAGTAGAACCTCTATGGATACAAACAATGTGGTAAATCATTTAGTATGCAGAAGTGGTGAAAAGAAACCCTACTCTCTATGTAAGCAACTTGGGATGAATTTCAGCTATAGTAGTTAGTACCTTTTGTGTATTTGAAAGAATTCACTCTGTAGAAACACCTTATCAATATGAGACATGAGGAATTTGATTTTTGGATAAATCCTTACTTTATAAACATAGAAGTACCCACACTGGCAAGAAAACCTATGAACATAAGGAATGTAGGAAAACTTTCCACAACCAGAGTGATTGCCACTACATGAATGAACTCTCTCTGTGTAGTAATTCTTTTCATTTGAAAAATGGTGGATAGCATTTGGTATAAAAAGTACCATCTAATTGAGGATTTATGCACACCAGGTTAAAATGCTATGTATGTAAGCAGTGTGGAAAGATTTGATGCAGTGTTTCCCTTTTGCAAACATAAGATTCTCCTCAAACTGGGGAGTAACTGCATGTAAAAAATATTTTGGAAATTTTAAGCTGACAGAGGTGCTAACCTGACTGATGGTCATATTGTGGCCTGAGCCTATATATGCAATTTGGGAAAGCATTCAGTACTCATGGTTATTGTCAGCATGTGAAAATAAAAATAATTAAGTGAAATAATAAACATATAACTATTTAGAAAATACCATGAAATTACTCTTGTAGTAGAGACCTGTTAAAAATAGTATAAAACTATTACTGTTATTATACATTCATAGATTTCTTTTGGAAACACTTTCAAACACAGAGTTATTCTAAAATGCTTTTGTTTCTTTTTTGTAAATTATACATAAATACTGATCTATTTTTCTATAGTCTTAATAAAAAATTGCACATTTGAAAAAAAATTTAAGGATGTTGAATCCTTTTTCCCATGTTTTTGATCCAGCAATGTCTTTTGATGGATGAAATTCATTTATCTCATGATCATTTTTCCCACTATAATCTATAATTCTTGTATCAGTTTATCAAGAAGCATCTACATGCACACATTTAAAAGTGTGCTTGAATTCTTGGCCTGTATCTATGTAACTATGTTTATGGTAAGACATACCATTACAAAAGCAAAAGCAGACTCAGTTACTGTCAGAAACAAGAATGAACTTAAATTGGGATGAAAACTTATGTATGCAACAAATGTGGACAAAATGTTCAATACACAAATAGCTTATAAAATACCTGATAGAACTCACACTAGGGAAAAACATTATTTAGCTGAATAATGTGAAAAATCTTTCAGTCAGTATTGTAACCTTGTCCATACAATTATTCACACTTCAGAGAAATCTTATGTAAGACACATTAAAAAGATACTGCTGATAATACACATTTTCTAGACATAGAAGATCACACACAGGGAAAAACTTTATGTATATAACCAATATGGAAATCTACCAGCCAAGCCTATAGCTTGCAAATGCATCAAAGAATTCACAATGGGAAGAAACTCTGTAGATAATGAATTTGGGAAAACATTCAGTTCATGTAGTCACTGAAAAACACATGAAAGAACCCAAAATGGAGAGAATCTGTATGTATGTCAGCAATGCAGCAAATGTTTGCACCACCAGTGATTGTGATGACATGAAAGAATTCACACAGGGAAGTAACCCTATGCATTCCAATAAGGGAGAAAAACATTCAGTGCAAATAATGCCATCATATAGAGAAATAATGCACACAAGGGAGAAACCCTTGTGTAAATACTCAATTTGAGAAGAATTTCCTGAAAATTTTTCATTTTATAAATGCTAAATTTCCCACATGCTGGGGAGTAACTGTGTGAAAAAGATGTATTGAGAAAAAGTTTCTGTTGACAGAGATGCTAACCTCCAAAAAGATGTCCCATTGTGGCCAAAGCCAATGTATAAGATGTGAGAAAACACTCAGTGTACTTGGGTAAGGTTATACATGTGTAAGTCAGCACTATGAAGAGCAATTGTACATATATAAGTGACTATTTTGAAAATACTTGGCACATTATTCATGTAATGAAACCTGTAGAAATGCCACAAAAATTGATGTCAATATATATTCATAGATTTTCCAGAGATCAAACTTAAAGTTGTAGATATACCAAAGCATATTCATTTTGTGTTTAATTATCAGAGATAACTAGCTGATTTGTTGGTCTGCAGTCTTACTGTTAAAAAATCACACTTTAAAGATAATTCAAAGATTCTGAAGAGCTTTCCCCACATTTTTGATCCACCAATATCATCTTCATAGATGACACCTATTTTCTTCACAAACATTCCATGTGTCTCAATTATTTTTTCTAGAAGAAAACACATTCATAAGTGTCCTTCAATAGGTTTTATGACAGGATAATCACAAAAGCAAAAGGAAATTTAAAATATGTATAATTGCATTAGTGTCTGTTTCTAGGACATAATGTGTGTGTTTATCTTTGAAAGACATCAGTGTGTATGATAGGTCTAATTTATTGTTGCTTTAACAACACCTATTTATGTTTTTCCTCTATTTCTTGCTCCTCTCCATTTTTCAAAGATGTATTCTCAAACTGCCTATTATACATCGTGTACTTTTATACAAATGTAAGCACCATCCCTTTTATATTAAGTCAGTCTTTTTTAAATAACAGAATTCTGAATATGCGAGTTCATCAGAATTTCCACACAAGTTCCTAGGGTTCAAAGGAAAATGCATGGAATATGATTCCCAGGATAGGAATAGTTACAAATGGGCCCTGTAGTACTAGATTTATGTTTTTAGGAATGTCTGCATTGATTTACAGAGTGGTGTGTCTGTTTACACATCTATCAACAGTGAAGAAGGGTCACTTTTCCACATTCTTAGCAATTTGTATTGGTGGTTTTCTTGATTATTTCCCTTTTTATGTAGTGAGATGGAATCTCAGAGTTGTTTTAATTTGCATCTCTCAAAAGACAAATATATGGAAGTTTCTGCATATGTGCATTTGCCATTTGTACTTTGTGATCTGAGATTTTATTCTTCTGAGATGAGCATTTTTGGATTCAGTCTTTAAATTTGGAGATTTTGATTTTCTCCAATATTATGTATGTTCCAGATATTAATCCTTTTTCTGACAATAAACAGATAAAATTATTTTCCAATTTGATAGGTTTTGTTTTCAGTTTGTTAGCAATTTATTTTGTTGAACAGAAGCTTTTTAATAAGATGAGATCCCAGGTGTTGATTTTTTGTGATATTATGTGATCTTGGTTTTACTCAAAGTCTGCCTACACTAAGTTCTCAACTCTTCTGGCTATCTGCCCTCCCAAATGATTGTGTGTTTCTATCTTAGCAATTAGATTTTAAAAATATTTAGAGCTTTGACCTATTTCTTCTTTCATTAAGTACATGGTGAGATACATGGGTCTACATTATTTTTTGACATGTGGAAATCCAGTTTTTTCAAGTACCATTTATTACACAGGCTACCTCTTTTTCAGGGAACATGTTTATCTCCTTTGTAAAATGTAAGAAGATTGTCAGTTATTGGAGTCATTTCTGCATCTTCCAATCTGCTCCACTGATCCTTTTTTTCCCTTTACCCAAAGTTTTTATCATAGTAGCTCTGTATTATAGTTGCAAGTCAATAGACTGTGATGCACCCTGCCTCATTTTTCATACCTAGGATTATTTTTAGTATTGTAGATCCTTTCTGGTCCAGATGTATGAATGTTAGGAATCTTTTATTTATTTTTGGAAGGCATGATAATTGTACTATGATTTGAATTGCATTATATCCATATAAAATTTTTAAAAATATGGCCATTTTAATTGCATTGTTTCTTCTTACCCATGAGAAGGAATATAATCTTTTAATTTTCTGATATCCTCTTTGATTTCCTTTTTCAGACTGTGTAGTTTTCTTTGCAGAATTCTTTTGCCTTCTTTTGATACATTGATTCTTAAGTATTTCATTTTTTCATGCTTTACTAAAGGGATTTTTTTCACTTGTTCCTCTCTCAGTGAGTTTATTTTTGCACAGGAACACTATTGAGTTTTAGTGTTTATCTTGCATCCAGCTACATGACTGAATTGGTTTTTTATGTCTAGAATTCCTTTGTTGAGACAGCATCATGTCTAGTATAGTATCATGCCACCAGAAAATAATGATTTTTTTTCTTTTCAGTTTTTCATTGTGTTATTTGTTCCTGTTTTACATTCTCTTATCATCTTTATTGCTTGTATTTTTTTCTTGTTCATTTATGCTGGCTACTGTTTCCATAAATACATTTAAGAGAATTCATAATAATGGAAACCTTTATCTCATTTCAGATTTCTGAATGAGAGTTTTCAGTTTGGGGCCACTTAGCCTGATGTTTTTGTAGGTTGTCACAGGTGCATTAATCAGATTAAGATAAAATCCATCTTTTCCAAGTTTATAAGAAAAATATCATAAATGTTTATAGTTCTTGTGAAATGGTTTTAATGCACTGTTGAGATTAATGTGTGATCTTTTTCTAAGTTTCTGTTGATATATATTATATATAATACACTGTGGCTATATTGATCCTGCCATTACCTGTCATTTTCACTCTCTTCTTCCCTGGTGTTCAGTTTCCTCTCCAGTTGTCTTGTTACTGAATTTGGTCTTAGAAGAACTTTACATGCCATACACCTGGAAGTATGGAAGTTCACTGGGCCCTTTCACAGAAGGAGAGTTTTGAGAATACATAAATATGAGGTACAGAAAGCATTTATTAGGCTAAAATGTTAGTACATACTGATGAGTTGAGTATGGACCATCAAGGCTGTGAGCTGTGCTGTAGTTTGGAAGTGGGAAACATTCTGTATTTTTGCTAGTGGGAAACTGAAATTTGACCATCTGCAGTCTCCTTCATTTGGGTAGGTGAGAAGAATGACCCATATAGTATGATAATGAAGGGTTCAATGATGAAAGCCTATTCCATAAGTAAGCACTGATGTATTTACAGGTGAAAAGTCAATCAGCTGCTAATAAATGGAAGGCTAAACAATCTTCTATGCAAATGGGAATTTTCCCTGCTTATTCTGCTCCTTGAGTAGAGGAAAAAACATTAAAATGGGTTTATGTTTTGAAAGTATAGTTTTCATTTTCAAAAGCATGCTTTTTGCTTGTCTCCTTTTTATATGTCTTGTTTCTTCCATTGTATCTCATCTGTGTAATTTGATTCCTTATTAAATTTTGTAAAAGGCTATCTGGTCCATCTTCTGAAACTGCTTCAGGGTGAACAAAGGGATTTATTCATCCTATCAAGGGATCAAAAACCCCACCCAGATGGAACTATAGAGAAAAAAGTAGGTTGTATTTGTTCAACCACATTGTTTGCTACTCTAGAAATTGTGTGAGATTATGTGCCCATTAATGGCTCTTAAGTTGTGTTTTATAAGCACACTTAATAAACAGAGTCAGAAAGTAAAATTACAATATTGATAGTGGTTTGAAAAATTGTCAACTATGGTAATGTTTGGGTTAAGATTTATTTAGTTTTTTTAATTAATGAAGATTTTTATATTCAAAGTATAAAACTGATCAGAATCCTCATAGAGTCTTTGTTCCTTACATGATATATATTGATTCTCCTTTTGCTTTTCCCCCTAATCTGTCATCAATTACACTTCCCCTCCTTATTTATAACATCTTTATTTCTGTTTTTCATTTTCTCATTTTTTCTCTTTCTTACCTTCTATTATTCCTCTTTATTTTCCACTTTTCATTTGAAAAATTTCTTCCTATTTCACAATATCCCTTGTAAGATTTGGACCCTATATATACTTTCAATTTCTCATACCAGAGAGACAATTCAGTATATATGTGTGTGTGTTTCTGATTAATTTCATGGAAGTGAATGGTATCAAGTTGCTTCCAATGGCGGAAAAATATGTTAAGTTTATCCTTCTTAATATCTGAATAGTACCCCCTTGCATAAATCTACCACATGTCCTTTACTTCTGTTTTCTTGGTGGACATCTAGACTGTCTCCAAGATTTATGTGTTATACACTGAGGCACTATAAACATACCAGTGAATATGTCATTCTGTCCTGATGCTTTTAGTTTTTTTTCAGTAAAATGTCAAGTAAGATATTCAATGAGTCAAAAGGGAACACTAGTTTTAATTTTCTCTTCTTTACCATTTTATTTTTGGTATCAGGCATTGAACTTACAACCTTTGCAATATAGGACCTTGTCCCACTTAGATCAATCTGTAAGCCATAATTTTGATTCTCTGAGGAATCTCCACAGAGATTTTGACCTTGGTTGACCACTTCCTACCAATAAGGTAGAAGGCTTGCTTTTCCTACAGAGCTCCCCAGAACTTGCTTTTGATTGATTTCTTGATAACATGTATTTCTCTGGAGTGACATGGAAACTTAGCACCCATTATTCATGTGTCTCCAATGACCAGAGATGTTAAACATTTTTTTCATGTATAAATATGACATTTCAAATTTTTCATCTGAAAAATATCTAATTCATTTTGATACACATTTTTGCATTGAATCTTTGAATTTAGGAGGTCTGATTTTATTTCTTTATATATTCTAGGTATTAGTTCTTTCTCTGATAAAATGCTGGCAAATTTTAGTTGCCACACTATGCATTGTCACTTCATCCTAAATGTGGCTTGTCTTCCAGTGCACAAACTTTTTAGTGAAAGGTCATAGTTCACTCTTTGTGATGTTTTCAGTGCAATTGAGGTTTTGTTCATAAAGTTGACCTGTACCAATGCATCAAGACTCCTTATTCTATCTTCCTGAACATTTAGTGTTTTGGTTTTACTATTTATATCTTTAATCTACTTCAATTATAATTTAGTGCATGGTGAAACACATGGGTCTAGTTTTAAACTTTGGTATGTGGATGCCATATTTTCCAGCACCATTTATGAGATTATCATTCTTCCAGGGAAAGTGATTCCATTTTCAAACATAAGGTGGCTGAGTTTTCTTGTAGGTATTTCTGCATATTCCAATTTGTTCCACTGACCCTTGGGTCATTATCTTCTTTGCTAGTAGCAAGTTTTTTTTTTTTTTAATCACAGTAGCTTTGCAGTCCAATTTCAAGACAGAGACTGTGATTTCCCTTGCCTTGCATTTGTTACCAGATATGTTTTTGGTATTCTAGGTCTCTTCTGCTTCCCAATAAATTTTAGAATAGTTTTCTAAAATTTTGAGAGAAGTGTTACTGCAATTTTGCTATGGATATCATTATGTATCTGTAATAAGTCAAAACATGGCCATTTTTACAACATTCATTCTTCCACAAAAATGAGGGCTCTCAACACATTTTCTGATATTCTCTTCAATCATTTAGAAAGCAATACTTTTCAAGAAGTGGTCTTTATTAGATTTATTCCCATATATATTCTTTTTTTTTTCTGGATGTGTCTATGGACATAAATTTTTCCAATCCCTCTTGTAAAAATCTAAGAATGAAGATGGGTTTTTATTTTTCTTTAATGCAATATTATTGCTGAATAACTGACAAAACAATTGAAGGGCTTGATTTTTGAGACTTTTAAACCTTAAAGCATGAATACATGAAAAGTCTCCTATTTTGATGTACCATTCAGCTGTTAGGCAAACAAGTGTCTTGGATAGACACTGCTTGGGCTCGAGTGGGAACTGCTTATTTCCCTGGCTGTATATCTTCTTTTCTTCTCAGCTAAAAAATCTCATACTCATCCCAGAGGGAATAGCAGCTTGTATTGCTATCCAGCTCTCATTAAAAGTAAATGTTTGACTTAAGAGTTGTATTACATGTTTTCCTTCTAGGTCATAGTTCTGAGCAAGTCATCTATATACTTTACTGTATTTATCAGTGTCATCTGAAATCTATCTAGATTAAGTTTAGTCTGCTTTAGGTCAGTGAGAAAGAGAGACTCTGATCTTAGGGAGATTCATATGACATAATCATAGTTTGAGCACAAGTAATAATTACTTCTTTTGTAAAGAAAGTTTGAACATAAGCAATTCTGAACCTTTGTCACTTTTTCTACGGTATAATCCTAGTTATGTTAGGGCATCATAATCAACAATTCTCTGTGCATTACATTTAGGCTCTAGAACACACGTTGTTCCTGTGCAGGGTCAGAAAATATCAAATGGCACTTTTTAATTTTTGATACCAGAGATTCAACTCAAGCCCTTCTGCTTTCCAGTCAAGCTCTTGTGCCACCAGACTAATACATTGGCCCTCAAAAGTCACTTTTTCAACATTGAAGGGTAAAATATTTTCCAATGCTTAGAAATATATTACAAAGAAGTAAGAGATTATGATCTTGAATTCATCATTTTTAAAAAGAATAAAATATCAGGCATTTGCATTAATTTCTATTTGATTTTTGTATACTCAAATCATGCTTTAAGAAGATTGCACCCCAGGGTAGATGGACACCATCCAAAAAGAGCTCAGAAGGTAAAATCTGACAAACCCATCAATGCTCAAAATGCATAATTTTTTCTTCTCCAGAAACTTTTGTACTTACTCCCACAAGTGCTTTCATAAGGATGTGTTATTATTGATCTCAGACATAACAACCTGTTTAAAGAAGAAAGCACTGTTTAACATTAAACCAACTCTATCTAGTTCTTTGAAAAATTGGCAAATACCAAAATATGAGTTGGAAATAGTTGGAACACTATGCAGTCAGAAAAGAGGTCACTTCTAGAGACAAATAGGTACAAATGGTATGGAGAGAAATTCTTCTCTGGATTTTAGGGTGAAAAAGTCACTAGGAGATGTCTGTTGTTTGCCTAATCACTTAAGCAATGTTTTGTACCAGTAAGATAAGGTTACACATTTTAAGTCCATTTTAAAATTTATATATCTCAGGCTCACACATTAAATTTATATCCATCACCTAATAATCACAATTTATGTGTGAATAAAGACATACTTATTTGTCTTCTTCATGTACATGAAAGCTAAATGGCTCACTGAAATCTCTTTCCTACTGTTAATCAGCATATGTCAGGTACATAGGTAAATGATTCCTTGATAGCTGTTTTCTTCCTCCAAAAAAGGCAAAAAGTTGTTCAAAGCATTAGTCCTAATGTTTGGAAGATGGGCAGTCTAATGACAAGGTGGATTTAAAGTTAATTTCCAACTCTTTGGAAAAAGTTTCCAACTTAATAGTAAAAAGGTACATGTACAGTAGATAAGTGGAAACTTTTCTGAAGCAGCTGGGAGCCAGTTTCTACTGAGGAACCTCTATGTATCTGACAGAGAGCAACCCTGGCCATGACACCTCAGTTACTTGTTCAATTACTTGTTCCCACACAACCAGATATCAGTCTCCAGAAAGGAATCCAGCTGCCTGTCTCATCAAAATCCCATTGCTCATTAGCTTTAATGAAGGACCACCACAAAATGCTAGAGAAATCTGTACTCTGTTTGAATAGTGGTAACTTCTCTAAAGCATTTAAAAAGAAGGCACACTGATCACTCTTTGCCTGAATTCTACAAGTGATAGATACAACCCTGAAAAAAAATGTTTTCCATTGCACTTTATTAGTTTACACTTAAAGTTTCATGTCCATAATTTATGATTGAAGCATTTTATACAAATAAATGAAAACTAGATCTATGAGGGAAGAGAGAAGCCAGGAGAACCTCCCTTAGGATAAATATACTTTGCTCCCATAAGTGTGGTGCTTTGGAATTAGATACTACTGATTTTCACTGGAACTCAGTTGTTTCCACTGTGTCACAGGGTCATTCTCTTTGGGGAAATTGTTGCCCAGAATGCCAAATCAAGACATGGCTTTTATGGAAGTTTTCCTAGAAATAAAAATTGTGATATCTCATCTGACCTTTAGATGAGATATATATACCTCATCTAAGATGAATTCCTTGTCTTTGGTGTTAACAAGTGGTCATTTTTTATGGGTCTAAATTAGTTCAGAAAGAGAAAAACTTTGGGAAGTTTATGGGTTTTTTTTTTTCTAATCTTATATGTGTCCGAAAAATGGCATGGATGAAATGGCAAAAAATGATAAGAAATAATATGAGTGCAAGGAAGACTTTTTGACATGGGTTCATTAATAATAGAGTTCAGTGACCACTCACATGGACCCATTTAAGAGTCTCACTGAGAGAGACTGGAAAGTTAGAGTGCTTTTAAAACAGAGGACCAGAAAAATACATCCTGTTGGAAATGATTCAGATAGAATCTTTCATTACATTTGGTTGAAAACTGTATCCTTATTCTTTGTTGAGCAGGTTAATTTTTCTCCTGTGCATACATTTCATCCTGGTTTTCCATCGAGATTGTACTCTGAGTAATTTTCCTTTCTCCTGAGTCAAATACAGTATACTAGTTAAATTCAGAGCTCAAGGTTGTGTCAGTTATGCCAAGCTACAACACTTTTCTTTTGATGATCACAGCAAGTTATTTAAAGAACGTGACTGTGAGTCATTGTTCTCAACCTGGAAAGGTGAGGATGGAGAATTTCAAAGGTGTACTTCCTTCTCACAGTAGATCAGATAAGAAAGGGAACCCATGCAGAACACACTTGACATGTCTCCTAGAGAGCAGAGGATAATGATGGCCACTCTGTCTCAGGGAAATCAGTCCCCCAATCTTAACACTGCTTGCTAACCTATTGAATTTTAACTGGCAGTTAGAGTTTCATTATGTATTAATAGGTATGTGTATTTTCTAATGATGAACTAGATTTCAGAAAAAGACCATTTTATAGCATTTCATGTCAAAATATATTAGGGGAACTCTAAACATTACCTTTCCCTACAGTTGCTGAGATATTAAACCATAGAAGTCAGGTAACTAAGAAAATTTAGTAACTAAGAAAATTTAGTAACTAAGTCCCAAAGCTACATATGCACAACATGAATAAAGTGTCCCATTAAAGAAGCAGCATAACATTGCTAT
>PVLA01017775.1:0-16292 GCA_004027455.1 Hydrochoerus hydrochaeris
AAAAAAAAAAAAAGGAAAGAATAATACTTCTAAATTTTACATGTGCATGAAAGGAGAGAGTCTGGTATCCTCATCACCAGTTTCAAGACCTGACAGCACCTGACTGGCCTATATCCTAACACACAGATTCTGAGGCAGAGCCCCACATGACTTTGTTGATCCACAACGACCTAATGTGTATCTGAGAGGTACAGATGCTTCAGGGACTCAGTCCCAGCACCATGGCCTGTGACAAATGTCACTCTACAGCATTGTCAAATGTATGTCAGGACTCAAGGTTCCCAAATGTCTTGATAATGGCTTCTTAGCTTTGGTTTGAATGGCCCAGGCCCCTGCCAGCTTTCCACTGCAGTTTGTCCTGTGTGATTTCAAGCTCTTGATGGTGACCAGCAGCTAAGAAGAGCTGTGCTGAACAGAGGCCACATCATTGGTGACTCTCCCATGATGAGAGCATGTGCTGGTCACTCTGATGAGTTTAAGAGTGTGCATTTCTATTGTGTCATTTCCCTGGTACTCTTCAAAACTTTGAAGCTTAAAACAACATTTACTACTGTAGTGGAGCCCCCAGGACCACTTCAGAATGGTTGAAATGGCAAATTTTTCTATTAAGAAAGAAAACCTGGCTCTTGGTCATTTAGTACATATTTACCAACCCAGCTTTGTACCTGCAGCTATGTTGTGAACTTGACAGTACTACACACCTAACTTTGAGGTATGTGTGGATGGTTGGATAAATTCAAGTGGATGATATTTGGGGTTCCATCTTATGCTAAGCGGAGCTACAGGGCCCATAAGACCCAGTCTCCACCTCTGTCTCTTTGTAACCCTGAAGTCTGGGGATCTTTGGAAAACTGACACAGTCTGCCACCTGTATTGGTCCTGGGTAGGTGCCAGGGACCTGGAAGCAGTAGAGTGCAGAGAGCAGTGAATCAAAAGTTTGGTGAGTGGCTGGAGCCTGATTTGTGGGGGGAAAAATCCATAATTTTGTTTGAAAATGCCAAATTTTGGGTACCAGAGATTGAACCCAGGGCTTTTGCACTCATCTACATTCCCAGCCACCCTTTTTTTAAATTTTGAGACAAGGTCTCACTAAGTCACTAAGTTGCCCAGACTGAGTTTGAATTTACAGTTCTCCTGTCTCCACCTCCCAGAGTGCTGGAATTACAGGCTTGTGCCACCATGCTGGTTCTTATCTTGCCATTTAACATGTTGATGGGCCACAATTTGTGTGTCGTGCTGTCAGGTGACTGTGAACCACCACCAGTGGTACATATGTGACTCTCCCATCAGGTGCCAAGGGACAGTCATGCATATACCACCAATAGTACAAAGCCCAGTGGGACCGTCATAGATAGTTCAGGTCATGCTTTGACAGTCATACATCTGGTGGTTTAAGCTGGCAGGAACGTGTAAAAGATAGCAGTCAGGGCTTTGCATCTGACCCAGTCCATTGCCCCAAATAAACACAGTTAACTTTTTTTTTTTTTTAACCTTTGAAGAATACAGCACACAATTTCAGTTTCTTTACATTGTGTGTCTGTGTCGCTTTTTAGGAAACAATTGATTAAAGAAGCCAAACAATTTTATTTGTTTGATTTTTACCAATTTACTCCTAATTAATTATTCTGACTAGAAAAAAAATTGTACCTCTTTGGGATACCAATATTTAGAAGAGCCATTCAAATATCTGGTTGGACAAATTGGGGAAGTTTTATTATTTCGGTCATTTGTTAAATTTGCTTTTAAATGTCTCCTTAGGGAGTTGTGTTCTTTCCAAGTGAGGGGGATTAAGGTTTCACTTGGCTTTCAGTTGAATAGGGTTGAGTGACAGGTGTGGGCTACAGACTTGTTAAAGGTTTTAGAGCAGTGGTGGTGAACCTATGGCCTGTGTGTCACAGCCAGCTGTTTGTTATCATTGAAAGTTCTAAAAGGTTCATATCACACAGGAAGAATTCACTGCATAAAACAAAACCAAGGCTTATTTTACCAAGTTTTACCAAATGCCCCCCCACCGCCGCCGCCGCCGCTTCGTCGTCTTTGTCGTCGTCGTCTTCCTCCTCCTCCTCGTCTTCCTCTTCCTCCTCCTCCTCGTCTTCCTCTTCATCTTTGTCATCTTCGTCTTCTTTTGCTGTAGAAAACATTTTTTGTCTTAGTCCGGAACATCATATTTTTTTCTCTCCTGTTGTATTTGTTTATTTAGCATTGCTGAAAATAGAAACCAGGGCCGTGTGTGTGGTGTGGTAAGTAAGTGTTCTACCACCAAGTCACATCAGCACCCCACACCATTTGTTTGTTTGTTTGTTTGTTTTTATTTTGAGAAAGGGTCTTGCTTGGTTGCCCAGGATTGCTAGTCCCTGCTTCAGCCTCACTCGGATTATAGCATGTTCCCTTGTGCCTGGCCACATTGTGGTTTTCTAATACACCATGATGTGTAGTTTGCTAGTCAGTGTCTGCCTTGTTTAATAACTAAGGCAGCGTTGCTGCTCACAGTGTATAGTACGTTAACATGAGCAGTCTCGGTGCCTGAAGGCCTGCTGCACTGGAATGGTAAGTCTCTGTGCATCCCTGAGGGGAGGAGCAGTGTTGCTCCATACAGAATCCTGGGCACCCAGGCCCAGCATGTGATCAGAAGCCATGGTGATCACAAGTCAAACCTTATAAGCAGAGGCTACATTTCCTCTTTGTAACATTTATTTTGTTTTTATTTTAAAGAGACTAAAACCTAACAAAATAAAACAGAATAAAGACAAAACAAAACAGTGAAAGTGGTACAGAACTTCAAAACAGGATAATAGGAAATAAAAGGCTACCATAATGAATCTTGTTATCTTCACAGTAGTTGTCCATACTATCAGATATAGTAAAATCAAATAAAACAAAACAGAATAAAACCAATCAAAACAGAACATTGAATAAAATCAAACAATAAATCAGAACAAAACAGTGAAAACAATATTGGGTTTCAAAAACAAGACAAGGAAATCCCCTATAATTGCTATATTGCATACCGTTATCCTCCTAATAGATGCTCAGACTACTGGCCTTAGGCCTGCAAAGTCAAACAATACAAACATTTAGTTGTTTTTGTACCTCAGTTACTATCAACTCAGCCTGTCTGCTGAACCAGCTAGTTGCTTGTGTGCATGTGAGGGTGGGGAACACTTCTCAATTCTCTGCCCTTGTGCTGGTCCATTCACAGGAAGGGTGAACTGGCTTCCCTCTTCTTGGGCCCCACATGGTTAGTGTGGCTTACAGGAAAGGTGAATTGGCTTCTTGTACTCTTCCCAGACCCAGCATGGCTTCTGCCAACTCAAGAGAAGGTGTAACATTTATTTTTAAAGTCAGTCTTAGCCAGGCATGGAAGTGCATGCCTGTAATCCCAGTGCTCAAGAAGCTGAGGCAGGAGGATTGCTGTGAGTTTGAGGCCAACTAGCGCTCCATAGTGAGTTCAAAGCCAGCCTGAACTACTTCGTGAGACCCTTTCTCAAAAAACTAAATTAATTAAAAAAATAAAGTCAGTTTTACTCTGAAAAGATTTACATGTTCATTGTGAAAGGCCTAGCAACCAGGGAGGGCAGTTTTGGTTGGAGTAGATGAGGCTTTTAAAACAGACAGACCCCAAATAATTCCCCTCAGGATCCCACACCCTCTGGAAGCTGACTTTCCCTTCACGCTCATTGCTAGGGGCATGAGGGAGCAGGTGCTGCTCCATGCAGCCACCTAGGGACTCAGGCTGAGCTCAGAGTATGTGTGTGTGTGTGTGTGGGGGGGGGGTCCTGTGAGTTTTCACAGCTGACCTGTCTACCATACATCTGACCACTAGGGGACGGAACCTAGTAGCATAGCTGGGTAGCCACACACAGTTGCTATAGAAGGAAAGTCAGTGGGCCTTAGTAGCTAAGCCAAGAGTTTCTAGAATGGTGATGGAATAAGAAGAGCCTTAGGATCACACCAAAACTGTTCCTTGGGCTGCTGTTTGCTGGAAGTGTCCCAGTGAACAAACAGGGCACTATCTTCCTGTTCTACCCAGTACAGTGAAGATGGATTACGTAGAGTTGGATAGTGAGTGCTGTGGAGAAGAGAAGTAGGTTTGAGAGGCAAATGCCTCTTCAGTACAGCAGCCACTAGTGGTTCCTATGAAGGTGACATTTGGACAAAGACCTAAAGGGGTGAGTGAAGGCAAGCCATGCAGATCTCTGAGAAGAGAGTGTTCCACCAAAGGAAATGTCAAGTGCAGAGGCCCTGGGGCAGGCAGCACGAGGTGAGCAGATAAGAGGCCTTTGTGGGATTGGTAAGGACTTGGGCTCTTTTGCCTGATAGACATGGAATGCCACAGGGGCAGGGAATGGTAACCAGTCTGTGGCTTTTGGGCAGATTTTGGGGATATCAAGGAATATGATGGCTCTGATCTGCATGTAAAGTGGAGGGTAGTGAGTTACACCTTAGATTCCCTTTGGTATTTTAGAGTTGGGATGGTGAGCTTGATGTGAGACTGAATGTGAAGTGAGACTGAGGTGTCAGTGGTGGCACTGTTGCCAATCACTTGAGCATTCCTTTGCTTGATTCAGATGTAAATTGTGAATCTGCAGAGTGCAGCTCTGCTAGCAGTCCTGATGCCACTGGACTACACCAGATAATGCTGGATATCTGATGCCCTCAGGAGACTTTGCCAGGTGCTGCTCTGTTGGTGATCTTTGTTGCTGTTTGTTTCTGGAACTCTTCAGGGCTAATAAATAGCCCCTAGTATTTAATGCTTTCTTTTGAAATGACTGCTCTGTCCATACTTTTCAGGATCCTGAGAATATTTGCAAGATCTTGCAAGCTCACACTGCCTGAGAAATACATCACAAGTGGATTTATAGGACCACCAGATCAAGTCTTTATTTTAACAGGACTTGTGCTACAGCATGGAGGAGTCAGTACACTGGGACAAGAAGTGTGACATGAGTGCTGCTTATATAGCAGCTGCAGGCCTGTGATCAGTCCCAGTGCAGGCTTGTGATTGGTTCAAATTCAAGCCTTCTGCTTGGTCCAGATGCAGGCTTATGAATGATTCAAGTGGGTGTGGGGCTTCATGACACCTGCAGTGGTCATAGTGGTTATTCAGTGGTACGGGGAAGCATTGCAAGCTGATTGACAGCTAAGCCCTTTGTGAACATAGGGCTGAAAGTAGGGAATCTTTAGGAAAGCGCATTGTGTTCATCACAGCTCACTGGGGCTTGCAAGCTGAAAGTATTAATAATGGGCCTAGATCACTTCCTCTATGATCTTAGCCACACTGGGGTGCTTTCCCTGCCAGAAGAGGCAGGAGCAGCGTCTGAAGTGGGACCATAACTGATAGCTAAGCTACACCTCTTGTTGGAGTGGCCCAGTGCCACGGTTAAGCAACCTCAGAGGTGATGGGAGGACCCTGCAGCAAGAAGCAAATGGTCACAGACCATTCTGGTGGTGATGGTGGAGGGTTGGCAATGAAGGGAAGCTGGGGGAGGGGAAGGACAGCCATTGGCCAGACCACGCCCTCTCTGGCTGTATGAGAGAAAGAGAGCCAGGCATTTCTCAGGTCTCAGCACCAGTACTTTGGCTTGAGCAGTGGCCTCATAACTGAGGAACATGGGAGGTATTAACCATGAGGGGTTTTGTCCCCAGTTTCATGGCTCTGGAGGAGTCAGGAGGCCCACCTGATGTGGGATTGGGGGTGGGTGGGTAGAAGTGTAGGTATGACATGGAGCTAGTGAGTGCAGACAGTTCTTACAGCCATCTTTGGACATCTCAGTAGAGATGCAGAGTGGCCACAGATGTCAGGGCAGATGGGGACCAGTGATGTAAGGCTGAAGGGAGCGTGGGAAGTCACATATTTGGTAGTGTCCCCAAGGGCAGGTATAGGTTTAGATTGGGTCTCTGTCCTGTGATGAAAGGAGGGAGAGATAGGTGAGGTAGGAGGAGAAGCCAGGGAAGCCAAAGTCCCATGGTGGGCTCTAAAGTGCCAGATGCCCCTGATGAGTGAGGCTGAAGTCTGACAATGGAACCTTGGCAAAAGTAGTTCCATCTCCATGGTGAGCAAAAGCCTGGAGTGTGGCTGACAGATGAGCAGGGAGGACACAGGTAAGTTGACCGACAGGCCAACTGATGGGTGGTGGAGGGGAGGGAACCGAAGGATTTTCCTCTCAAGTAGATGTGTGTGGTTGGGTAACTTAGCATTTATCTGAGAACATTTTAGTATTTATTTTGCAGTGCGGGGGAATGAATTTAGGACCTTGTGTGAGCTGGGCGAGAGCTCTCCCACTGACTACATATTCCTCAACCATTTTATTTTATTTTATTTTATTTTATGACAACATTTTACTAAGTTACCCAGACTGCCTTGAAAGTGGAGTCCTTCTGCCTCAGTCTTCTAAGTGGCTGGGCTTCTAGATGTGTACTGCCATGCCCAGCATAACTTTATTGTTTAGAAAGTTTTTCTGAGTACACATCTATAGATTGAAGGTTGTTTTCTCCTCACATCTTGACAATATTATTCCTCTGTCGTTATTGAAACTGGCTGTCTGGTCTTAGTTGTCTCTCTGCTTTTAAGATCCTCATCTGGCTGTGTCCTGCTTGTGAAGAGGGGGTAACATGTTTGTGTGCTGCTGGAGCCAGCTGAAGGAGACTGCTGGTCTCCAGATGAATGCAGGTCCCTGCTTGGGGCAAGGAGCTCTACAGGGGACTTGTCCTTACTTCCGAAGTCAGACAAGCCTGAAGCTGAGGGGAGCATACCGGAAGAAGATACAGGAGACGTGGTGGTTTCTGGGGAGGGTGGGCTCTAAATGGACAACAGAGGACACGGTATACACTAAGGGCCCACAGAATGGTGGCAGTCATAGAGGTACCAGGACAACCATTTGAGGGAAGCAAGAGGGTTTTCAGATCACTCTTGTAGCAGTCCCTGGCCCTGGGAGAGCCCAGTTTCTCTGAGTTTACCAACTTTGTGCTTTTCTTCTTGCCCTGGAGATATCCCTGCCTGCAAGCCTTGTGTCTTGTTGCAGATCCTTCGTTGCTCTGCAGGGGGGGAGTTGTCTTCTCAGTGGCTGGCAGCTATGCTGTTGGAGCCTGAGACCAGTAGAGTTCAGAATGTACTGTGCTCCCCCATGTTCTTAACCTCGGGAACGTGATAGACAAAGGGCTTCCAGTGTGCACTGCTCAGCCTCATACGTATTTCTAAAGGTCATGGGCCTTCATTGTGACAGGACTGAGTGGCAGTTGAATATCAAAACTGTCTGCACTGAATTGGGGACCTTTGTGTAGGGAATATAATAACTTTGAAGGTCTAGTTGGAATGGCAATATTTAAAATATTGGTGCAGGTGAAAATCTGAAAATCTAAAAACTGAAAATACTCAAATCTAAAACTTGGTGAGCATCAGTGAGATGCCATGGTGGAAAACTCTACATCTTACCTTGTGTACCAGGTCATAGCAAGATGTAAGAGCACTAAAAGTGTGTAAAATTACCCTTAAGCTATCTGTATAAGATCTCGATGTGCTGGGCATGGTGATATGTTCATGTTATCCCAGTATTCAGTAGGCTGAGGCAGGAAGTTGCCACAAATTCGAGGCCAGCCTGGGCTACACAGTGAGTTCAAGATCAGCCCGAACTACACGGCAAGATTCTGTCTCAAAAAAAAAAGTATGAAACATCAATGAATTTTGTGGATCTCCTACCCAAGATGACTCATTGTGTATCTGCAAATATTCCAAAGTCTAAAAACAATGTAGAACCCAAAATACTCTGGTTTGGATACTTTAGATAAAAGGGGTCCTTAGCCTGTGCTTGCTGCAGTTTCTCAGTGCTGTGTGAAACTCCTCCAGATTTAGTAGGATGGAGCAGCAGCTCTTTGCTCCTCCTGGTGGAGGGCTGGATGAGGAATTTGACGGTGCCAGAGGTGATACCTGTCTCTGTTCTGTTGTGTCTCCCCTGGGGAAGTAGAGTAACTCAGGGCTGGAGGTGTCTGTAGAGTCTCCACTCGTTTGCCTGGAATATGGCAGCTGGGTTCCTGGGTAAAGTGGTTAGGAAGAGACCTCTCAGGAGAACGAGGTGGCAGCTGTGTGACTTTCTTCCCCAAGTCTTGATTCAAGTGGGGGGAGGGACACAGCCTGCCCTGCAGGAAAAGGAGGGACTAGGAGGGGAGCCATTAAAACCCCACAGTACTGTCCTTCCAGAAGACCTCCTGACCGATGTCAGGTTTTAGCAGCAGACCCGTAGTTGACTGTGTGCCCTGGGTGGTCACAGAATGCACACCAATACTTCCTTCCTGGTGATGTGTGGCAGAGGCAGATTGTGCTGCACGCCAGTGTAGATCGTGGCAGCCACTGCCAGCTTGGCTTCACTGGGGTGGGCTATAGGAGGGCCTGTGCAGTCCTGGCCAGATAGAGAGGCAGTGTCAGGGTTCTAATCCGAAGCCTTGTGCAGCTCACTCTGCTATCTGCAATCTCAGCCTCCTGTCCACATTGGGGCTGCCTTAGGTCTTACAGAGCTGTGAAAACGGAGGAAACTCAAGGCCTGGTACTCAGCAGTGCAGTAACTAGTTTGGCTAGTTAAGCAGTGGTGTTTATGAAGAGGTACATGCTGGCATCTTGTCATAGATTAAACCCACGGCCCTCACACTGAGCTACACCCCCACTTTTTTATTTTATTATTTTTTTGAGGTGGGGGGGTCTCAGTTGCTCGGACTGGACTTGAGCTTTCAGTCCTCCTGACTCAGCCTCCCAGGGTGCTGGGACTACAGGGATGTGCCACCTATTCAGCTTACATATTTGGATCTTTCAGCCCCCCCATGATCCTGATATACCAGTGTGCAGTGGAATCTGAGTAAAGAGTGGGGTGGCCAAGGCCAGACAGTGAAGACCCCCATGATTGTGGACCTCATCAGTCAGATTGTCTTTTTTAAAATTTTATTCTACTTTATTTTAGTGCCAGGGATGGAACTCATGCCTTGTTCTTACCAGGCAAGTGCTTGACCTGCTGAGCTAAATCCCCAGCCCCTCAGTCAGATTGTCTTACTTGCTGATTTTATTCTCATCTCTCTTGTGTACTTTCATTTTTTATGTTACTATCTTACAAATGACTTATTTATCCTTCCTTGTGCAGTATAGTACCCCATTGTGTATAAATACCACATTGTGTATAAGTACATTCTTCTACTGATGGATATATAGGCTGCTTCCAGGATTGAGCTATTGTGAATTGTGCTGGTATGAACCTAGGTATGCAAGTATCACTGTAACATGATGTCTTTACCTCTTTGGGGGAGATACCTAGAAGGCAAACAGCTGGATTGAATGGAATGTCTAGTTTAAGTTTTTTGAGGAGTCTCCAAACTGATTTGCATAGTGGTTGTACTGGTTTATACTGTCAGCAAAAATAGAGAAGGGTTCTTTTTCCCCTACATTTGTTATTTGATTTCTTGATGATAGCCAGTCTTTCTGGAGTAAGACGGAATCTCAGTATTGTTTTAATTTTCATTTCTCCAATGGCTGTGTATTGATTGGATCCTTGCCACTTTCTCAAGTAGTTCTGAAAGTCCTCCTTTAATGTCTTTAATTGCAAAAAAGGCTACCTTTCTGTTGGGCGGCTCTTGGCAGCAGCATTCACTGTGTTTTTTATCATTCCTGGTAAAGGCCCTACAAATAGAATGGATTCAGAACCCACACATGAGTTATGGAACTGCAGATCTTCAGGTAATTATACTGCCTATTGCCAGTTTTTTTCCAGCCCTGCTGGTCTTGGGCAGACCTTTTGTCATTGTCACTGGACATGTGGAGCGCTCAGAATGTGCCAGACTAGACCAGGCTTCAGTTCCCACCATGTCTGCTTTCTGTGATCCTAATTGTGTCTTTGTTGTTATTTTGTTTTGTGGGGTGGTTTTCATAAGGGGGGCTTTTTTTTATGAGATAGGGTCTTGATATATAAGCCTGGAACTCAGTATGTATACTCTATACTGGCTTGAAATTTGGGATTACAGGTGTATGTATCACCACAGTTGGGCCTAATAGTGTCTTAATTTATCTCACCCATCAAGTGGAGACAGTGAAAGACCACTTCCTAAAATTCTTTATACTAGTTGAGAAGATGAATGCAGTGTACAAGCATGCATCCTCAGTGGATGTCCCTTTCAAATATTGGCTGGTTGTTGGCATCAAGCACATTGTCCTAAATACTGAGTGACAGTTCATTTCATTGAATTCTTACCAAGAGTATTGCCCTGCTGGATATTAGCATGGTGCTTGGAGCACAGGGCTCTGGGTATGATAGGAAAATAGTCTTCTGTTTTGCAAACTACCAACTAGAACAGACTCTGGTGGAAGGGGTGGAAAGCACACAGAGGAAACATCAAAGAGGTAGAAGTTTATTGGGACAAAGTGCAAGTTGTTGCATTTCTCCCCTCCAGTAGGTTGAGTAGAGCAGAGCAGAGGCAGGAAGACACACAGAAGGGCTGGATAGTGGGAGCCATGGATGCTGCTGGCCACATCTGAGGTCATCCTGCCTGGAGGCACTGGGTATATGTGTACATGTGTGTACATCCGGTATGTGTTGAGGCACCCAAGGATGTGGAGCATTCAGGTCCTTGCCCTGCCCTCTGTGTACTGTGCTGCTCACTTTGGAAGAGGGACCAAGGGGCAGAGGAAGCAGAAGTCCCATTCTAGACCAGGTAAGGGTGCAGCCAAGAGTGTTTCTCCCTTTGGGAGCTCTGCATCTGGGGGCATTGTGGGGGGCTGGTACAGCTCCAGCATACAGGGTGGCTGTGTAGACAGCACAGGAGGAACACCATCGGCTGGTTATCTGTGATGTAGGCTTATTCAGTGGGGGGAAACTGAGGTATTCCTGAAGGGCCTTCAGGTCAGACCTGGCAAGGAATGGAGAAGAAGTGAGCATCAACCTGTGAAATCATAGAAAACTAGCATGTCAAGCAGAACCATCTCTGGCTCTGGGTAAAACAAGGCAGAACAGTGGCAGGAGGAAAGCTTCGGGAGGCCGTCCCTTTGGTACTAGACCTGGCTTCTGGCCCTTAGTACTGCTGCCTTTTGTCTCAGGTGGTTCTTTTTGGTGTAGTGGCTCAAAATGTCACAGGAGCTTTCGTGGACATCCATTTCCTACCTGTGTGGCCTCCATCAGCGGCTTGGTGGCTGTGTGGAATGCCTATTACCTGGTCATTGTTGTCTCCTCTTCCCTTTTTTTTTTTTGATGGTACTGGTAGTTGCTCTTTTCTTTTCTTTTCTTTTCTTTTCTTTTCTTTTCTTTTCTTTCTTTCTTTCTTTCTTTCTTTCTTTCTTTCTTTCTTTCTTTCTTTTTTTTTGGAGGTAAGTTCTCACTAAGTACAGACTTATCTAGGCAGGACTAGAACTTGTGATCTTCTTGCTTCAGCCTCCTAGAGGGCTATAAGTGTATACTACCATATCTGGCTTTTCTCTCATGAGCTCAGCAGTGGGTGACATACCCAGAGAGGACAGCCTTGGTCCCTGTGCCTGGGCCCTTGCTGGGACTGCTGGTGCCAAGAGGCCCTAGTGGCAGGGCCATCTGCCAGTTCTCCCAGTGGCAGGTGATGCAAGCCTTGTCCTGTAGAGTGTGCAGGGCTTGTGTGTTTAGCAGGTAAGTGAAAGATGTCTGTAGGTCTCACTACCTCACTGGTAAAAATAGACATTTACTTTTCTCAAGCTAGATAAAAGGCTAAGGCATGAAGTGGGCGTGTGGGACAGCATTTTTTTCATTCGTTTTTCTTATGTTGGGTGCTTGGATTGAACCCAGTGCCTCACACCATTTAAGTACTAGGCCACTGAGCTATACCCATAGTCTCATGTGTTTCATTCCTGATGTCATTGTTTCTCCTTGATTCTTTCCCTTTAATTCTTGAGCCCTCACAGGTTGTGTAGACAGGGCAGGGTTAAACAGACCTGAGCTGGCTGGCGATGTCTGAGTGCTGACTTGTTCAGGACCCTTACAAGATTCAGGCTTGAGGTCAGGAATTAGTACCCTAGGAGGGGTCCAGCTTAGGTAGAAAAGCTAGTGGTGGCTATGAGCCTGCCCAGCCCAGGTGATGTTGAATGTAGCTATTCCAGAAAAGCAGTTATGGAACCAGTGGCAGCCAGGCTTAGTGAGTCTTCACCTATGACAAGGGGTTTGTTTCCAGCACAGCTGGTACGTGCATGCATGTGTGCAAACATGACACAGGAATGCATAAGGATGGTGCTTTTCCTGAGTAGGTAGGTGTGCCACTAAAATCTCCCTGCAGGTTAGGGTCACGGTGCTGACCTAGCTGTGGGCCTCCTCAGCCATTGCTGCCAACACTGCTGTCTGAGGCATTTGCTGATGCTTGGAGTAACAGTGCTTGTGGGAAAGGCATACATAGGGGAGGTGATTTTCTAGCCTCCTCAGAGAATGAGTCAACCTTTTGGATTTGGGCCCAGAGCTGCCCCCTACCTGTGTCAGCATCTCTTGGCTCCTGCCACTGTGCATCCCACCTTGTCCTGAGATGTAAGGTGATAAAGCATTCTCACCTCAGGTCTTATGGCGGCAACATTAAGGCTCTGTGTGTATCTGGGAAGTAGCGCAGTGACACTGCTATTTTCTTTAACTTTGGAAAATTTCAGGGAGAAACACAGCCATGGTCAAACACTCTTTGCCTTTGTAGGCTGTGAAAGAATAACTGTTATTTTTCTAATAAGAGAATGAAAGCCTCCTTAAAAATACAGAAACAAAGAATTATAGAGAGACTGGTTGTAGCTTGAGCAGTCAGGAATGATCACTGAGTGTTGTGTTTTACACTCCACCTGAGTGTGTCCCTGCCCACAACCCTGTGTGTGAACACAAGACATAGGATGACATCTTGCCTTGGGGGACTGTTGCCCACTTACCTGTTCTTTCTGCGTGAAGGATGTACCTGCACAGTGTCACTGAACTGCTGTGCGGTCTGTCTGGCCAGTTTCCTGTTGGCAGATGTTCAGTCACTTGTGTGTCACCTGCAGTAGGCAAGGACAGGGAATGGGTACCCCATGGCGGAGGTGGGGGGCTTTCCTTAAAGGCAGTGCCTGGAGGTCATGGTTCTGGATCAGAAGCCACAGTCTCCCAGTGCTGCAGGCAGACCATGCCCACAGTCCAGCAGTCCCCAGGCCAGTTGTGTTCCCCTACCATTAGCTAGCCATGCTTCACGGTAGAACATTGTTTGCAGTTTTAATTTTTCTTTAATTATAGGCTAAGTATGTTTTATACTACTAGTGTTTCTTGTCTGCATCATTTGTCTTTTTTTCTTTCCCATTTCCTATTGGCATTTTTAATCTTATTAATTATATAAATTTATGTTCTAATTTTGCCTTGCAATTAGAGAAGTTTAAAAATCTTTTTGTAGGGCAGAGAATGTAGCTCAGTGGTAGAACACCTGCTTAGCAGGAGGTTTAATCTCAACCACCAAAAGAGAAAAAAGATATGTACAAATATGCCAAAATAGAACTCATTATTCTGTCTAACTAATAGCCAATAAAAAACATTATGTAGTCAAGTTTGTCTTTTGTGGTCTCTGCTTTCTGCTTCTGAGAAAAACCATTCCCACTCTAAAATTATAGAAAGTTATTAAATTTAAAAATATTTCTGTGCTGCTCATGGTGGTACACAACTGTAATCCCACACTTGGGAGGCTGAGGCAGGAGAATTGCTGTGAGTTCGAGGCCAGACTGGGCTACGAAGTGAGTTCCAGCCAGCCTGAACTGCATAATGAAACCCTGTCTCAAAAAGACAACAAAACAACATTTTTTTCTGTGACTGATTTTGTTTTCTGTTTAAGTATGAGACAGTTTTGTGCCCATTTGGAATTTATTTTATAATAAGTAAAAGAGAGCTCACCTTGTTTGTTCTGCTGTCCTGTTCATTGGTTGAAGCATCTGTGTGGGGTGCAGCCCCTGTACCCTACCTCTTCCCTGGTAGGAATGTGTAGCTATCTGCCTGTCCCTTTTGGGGCTGCGTTCTGACCACAGACAGGTTTGTTGAGGGTGCTTGGAGAAGAGCATGGAGCAGGCAGAGAGGTAGTCGATGCTGTGTGCCTGCAGCTGGAGGCATTCACCCTCACGACCTGGCGGCTGAGGAGGCTGTGTATGTACGGTGAGCTCCCGCATCTCCTTTGTTTGGTTTAAGTGTATCTCCCCTCTCTGGAAGTCAGCAGTGTCTGGTGGCAAAGCTCTTGTGCTCTCATAAATACAAGGGGTGTGCTGGGGCCTCCATTTCCTATCTGAAATGGAGACCATGTTTGTGTTGCCTGTGATATACAGTCAACTGGATGATACATGGGAAGGGTTTACCTTGTCTGGCACAGTAGTGTTAGCCATTACTTCTTAAATTTCTAGGGAAGCTTAAAAGAAGAAACTGAACTTTTTTTGTAGATACTGAAAAACACTCATAGCATCTAGGATGAGTCATTTACTATATATCAGTGCAAAATAGAGACTTTAGAGCTTTTTTGACTGCTTTACAATATGGGGAACACAAGGGCAATAGGTCAAATTCTTGTACATTTGGCGCAAAAGAAGAATTAGCATTTCTGGAGAAAAAGACTCATTTCTGAAAGTCAAAACGTGTCACCTGTGTTCCAGTAAGGAAGGTTACCAAGTCACTTGGTGCTTTTGGCACATGGTGAGTTGGAAATTGGAGTGCTCTCTCTGTGATCTGCTGTCAGGTTCTGGGGCCATCACCCGGCCCCTTGGATCCTTGACTCCTCACCTGCAGCTCAGAGACAGCACAGAGCTAAGTGGTGGGTGAGTGAGGAGTTGAAGCAGCCATCAGCCCCCCCCCCCCCGCCTGTGAGACACTGGCAGAAGGTGACATCGTGGATTCTTAGACTGCCTTGTGATCTTTCCCTAAGAACACATGGTATCAAGATGAAAACTAGTAAAGGTGCTTTTACTCAGAGGGACCATGACAATAAGGTGCTCTCTTATTCATCTGTTCATTTATTCAGTCAACAGTTATACAAAAATAGACCCAGCCCATGGATAAGCAGATACTAACCAGAGTCACAAAGAAATGTGTAACTAAACTAGAGGGTATGGGGAAGTGTAGGAGAAATATGGGCAGAACGCATTTGTATTCACTGAGCCTCTGTCAGGTGCTGCCATCGCATGGTCAGCTTTCAAAAAGCCTTGCCAGAAGTCTGGGGACCTCCCCTGGGAAGTATTCACCTGTCCTTTTTTAATTCTTCAGTGTTCATTGTATTTCTAATGTTGAGTCAAGACGAATGGTGGGTCAGTGGGTCTGAACTTGTGAGGGAAAATGTGTTCCCTCAAAATTTTTTCTTTTTATAGAACTCCAGGGTGGCCTTGGGCATTCTCTCAAAGAGAGAGTTTCAGCTTGAACCACAAAAGCCCATTAAAACCCCGTTGGTGATAAAGTTATTTCCATTTACAGAGAAGTGGTGAACACTATCCTTAGTCCTGAGCAGCTGAGATATGTTTTGTAGTTAATCTTAAATTCTTTGTGTGTCATATGCTCTTCTTATGCATGCTGTATGGCTCAGTAAAATAAGGTTAAAATATTTTTAGAACATTACTCATTAAACCAAAAGAGCTATATGAGTAATTGTAGTAGCAGTCGTTCCCTGGCCTCATTTGGGGAAGCTGTTGGCATGTGGCATTAAGGCTGATTGGGGCTGAGGCTCAGGCTCCTCCTTCTCTGGGGTGTCTGCCTGGCACTGTGCACCCAGCACCTTCACATGTACTGGGAATGACCACTGCCCTGTTTGAGTTTGCAGCTCCTCTAGACTGTAACACGTTGGAGATCCCCAGGGGCTTTACCCTGGAGAACAGAAGTGAAGACTTCCAGGAATCATGAGCTACTTGCAAAGATGGGACACCTGAGAACAATCTGGGTTTCCCACAGGCCTCTCCTGTCCTTCTCCTGAGCCAAAGGTACTGGCCCAGAGAAATGAAAGCAGAATTCTTTCTTATGGTAAATAGATGTGTGCCTTGCCCCAATTCCTGTAAGAAAAGGGGAAACAGTCATTTCTGTGGCTGAAACCCATGAGATCCAGAGGCTGTATCAAAGGTGCATCCATGGGAAGAGGGGACCAGGGCTCAGGTTGTTGACTAGCATTTCCTATAACCTCTTCTCTGCACTCTGGGCCATGTATTACCCCATTTAAACACTTTGGTGGCCCCATCTGGCTCCTGAGAACAGGTATCCTTAGTTCCAAAGCAGACTGGTAATGTAATTTCAATTAAATATTGAGTGGAGTGAATTTTCTACTTGTGGACTAGCATCAAGGGCAGGCTTCCATGCTGG
>PVLA01017776.1:0-16289 GCA_004027455.1 Hydrochoerus hydrochaeris
TTGTTTCAGCTGTCTCAGTCCATAAGAACACGGGAGAACTCTTTGCTCTGTTCCATAACTCTATGAATGCAACAACCAGCACCACTACCTGTATAAGCATCTTGTCTGGCTGCATCTAGGTAAGGCCCCTGAGCAGTGGGACTGCAGCTACAGGCACAAAAAGCTTGATATCACTCAAGGTTGTTTCTGTGGACCAGGAAAGTCTTATTAGCATTCTTTAGCTCTAGGATTCCAATTCTTAAAACCAGAGGAAGCAAATGTCACACCAGGTGTGCAGAAATGGACATAAGGATACAGACACATGAACAAAACACTTTTACAAAGAGAACAGTAAATTTCCATAAATTGACCACTTGAAGGAGATCTCTGTGATAATTAAAAATGATTTAGAATAATGGTTCTAAGTATAGTAATTAAAGTACAAGATAATGTGGATACAAATAAGAGGGAGAAAATGCAGAAATATATGCAGTATATGTCAGTGACATACATACATTCAGTATATATTACCAAACAGAAATAAGAAAGATCCAGTCAGAAATACTGGATATATGAACAAAATGAGAAACACTATGAAGATCTTTGAAAATAGATCAAAACAAGAAGGAGTAAGAATTTAGGAACTTTAGAACCAATTCAACAAATTAATTGAAGCAGACAAAAAAATGTCAAAATAAAACATAAAAAATAAATGAAAGAAAAATATAATAGGGTGATAAAGCCTACTAGACTTATGGGACACACAAATGACCAAATATACAACTTGTGGGAATTCCAGAAATCAAAAAAAAATGAGAGGGAATAGAAAATTTATTTAATGAACTATTGGTGGAAAAATTCTCAAATCTTCAAGGATATATATATATATATCCAGATCCAAGAATCTTAAAGGACCTCAGATACAATCAAAAAGATGTTTGCTAAGGAAATCAATGAACATCACTACACTGCATATTAATATGTGTGGGACACAACAAAAACAGTATTGTGACTTAACTATAAATGAACAGATTAAAAAGCCCAGAAAAGGTTCAAATAAATGCTCTAACACTACAACTTTAAGCTTAGAAAAGCAAAAACATACCATACCAATACTTAGTAGAAGAAAAGAAATAGTAAATATCAAAGAATAAATAAAATCAAAATTAAACAAAAGATCTATGAAACAACATTGTGTTTTGAATGTGTAAATGAAATTCATGGTCAATATATTTAAAGAAAAGAAACAGAAACCATTTTCTCTAAGGTGGGAAACAAGAAAAATGATGTATATTTTCACCACTCTTATTTAATATAGTATTGAAATTTGTAGTAAAAGCAATGAAGCAAGAGATAAAAGAGTATCCAAATTTTAAAAGATGAAATTAAACTATCTATATTATGGACTTAATGATTACATTCATTAAAAACATGAATAATTTATCAAAAATTGTTAGAACATAGTATTTCACTATAATAGCACATTATAAAATCAGCATAGAAGAAAAAAAGTAGCTTTCCCATGCACAAATGATGGGACTTGTTGAAAAAGAAACTAAGAAACAAATTAAGGAATAAACCTACCCATGAGTGATAGATCTTGAAAAAAAAAGGTGTTAGATCTTTCGAATATACCTATACAACATTAACCAAAGACATTTTAGCAGACATAAACTTGGAAAACTATTTAATGTTCATGGATTGGAAGAAACAATATTGATAAAATGAATATACTACCTAAAGTGACTTTAAAAATTCAAGGTACTTCCCATCAAAATTGTAACAACTTTTTTCACAGATATAGAAATATCAATTTTAAAATTCACAGGAAAGTAGAAAAGGCTAGAATACCATAATAATTCTGAGCAAAATATAAGTCTGGGTGAGTCACAATTCTTGACTTGATAATGTACATCAAAGAAAAAACAAACTCTTCAAAAACAATTGTGCTGGCAAATTTACATATGTACATGCAGAGGGGTAAAAGCAGGTCTACTTCGTTCACTGTATAAAAAAGTTGGCTCACACTGGATCAAAGGCCTAAATTTTGAACATGAATCACTTAACTTGAAACTTTAAAGAAGAAAATATTGGGAAAATAGTTCAAGCCACTAGTGTAGGCAATGATTTTTTTTTAATTGAACATGAAAAGTACTACTAAAAATTAAAAATACCCAAAAGGATTACATCAAGTTAAGAATGTTCTGATAAGCAAAGAAAATCATAAATAAGATAAAGACATACCAAAAGGATAAAAGAAAATGCTTTCAAACTGTACTTCTAAGAAGCAAACAACCAAAGCAAAAAGAATTCATAAGAATAAATATAAAAGTAACAACTCAATTTTTAAATGACCTAAAGAAATAAAAACTCTTCTCAAAATGTTTCATAAAAATAACCAGCACTGAAAAACTGCCACATTTTATTGCTTATTAGAGAAATATAAAAACAAAACCATGAGATGTCATTCACCCTAGTCACAATGGTCATCAAAAAAAGACAACAAAATATAATTTCCCAAAAGGATGAGGAGAAATGAGAACTTATATCCTTTTCTTGGTGGGAATGTACATTAGAACAGCCAATGTGGAAAACAGTATGGACTGCCATTTTTTAAAAATGAACATGCAATTAACTATACTTTCCAGAAAGTCCACTGTTGTATATATTTCTCAGGGAAGTAACAACTCTCTACCAGAAAGACAGCTTTTCATTACAGAATTATTCACAGAAGTTGAAATATGGACTCAACAGAGATGTTTTACAGGGAATGAATGAAAAATAAATCATACAGTCATATTTAGCAATCAAAAATGAAATTCTATCATTTGCAACATTACAATCAAAATGAAAAGCATTAATTGAATGAAACAAGGTAGACATAGGAAGTCAAAAACATGTCCTCATTCATTTATGGATACCAATAAATCAATATTTTAGAAGCACCTAAGGCAATAGTGGTCACTAGAAATTAGAGAAGTATGAAGGGAGAAAAGATGGAAGAAATTACAAGAGATTTTAGATACTAGGAAGGGTGCTGTAGGAGTGAAAGTGAGAATAAAAGAAAGAAGATGGACTTAATGTGTGATGCATGCATGACAGAAATATCAGAATACATGTCAACATTCAGCACCACTACTAACTATGTGATCATAGAATTGTCCTTAAATGTAAAATAGGTAATAGCAAGGCATTTTAAAAGTAAAATAGGAATTTAAAAGCATAGGAATAGAATTTAAAAGTAAAATAGGAATTTTAAAAGTTAGGAAGATATTTTAAAAGTTATTACTAGGCACTAGTCTAGGTGCTTTACATATGCACTTGATTAATATTCACCATAGGTTGAGGAAAAGTGTATTTTACAGTAAGAATTGAAACACAGGGAACTTCAGTAGCTTAAAGGATTACATAGTGTTGAACTTTGGATTTATACCCTGGTAGACTGTTGGCAGAACCTTGTGCTTCTAGGTGCTACCCTGTGTTACCTTCTGTAGGTTCACAAGATAGCAATGAGATGGCATACAGATCTCTTTATCTATGAAGAGAAGGCACATTTTGTTGCAACTCACAAATCTGAGGGCCAGGATACAATTATGAAAATTTTAAAGAAATAAACTGAGGCTGGAGGGTAATTTATAGAGTCCAGTGCTGATATAGGACCATCAACCACACATATGCTCAGACAGAAAAAAATAAATAAATAAAAAACACAACTTCTTTGTTTTCCTCCACTTGCTAATTTTGCTATAGTTCTGCTGCTCATTTTCAATGTGTACTAGGAATAGAAATGCAAAGGAGGAGGTCATGCAGTTAGTAATGTCTGAGGGCCATGATCACAAAGCTAAGTAAATACTGAATTGAGTTTTAAACTATAATCTCTAAAATTTAGTGAATTTGCTTTTGTTAAATTTGGTATGATTTTATTTCTTTATAATGATGATTACAGATATATCTATTTGAACTTATTGTTAGGTTTTTGGTGCAATAAGAGAGAAAAATATACTATAAAGTAGTCTTTATTTTTAAGGATGTGGAGAGGAGTTGACACAGCCAGCTTAATTGCTTTCTCTGACTGGAAAGCAGGGTGTGGGATATATTTATAAACTTTTGACAGGGGTGGTGTTTTGGGTGGGCATTTGAAGATGCACAGGGGCTGATTGGAGCCCTTTTCATGCCACTGGGACAGGAAAAAGGAAGTTGTCATATGGGAAGGAGGGAGTGGCTTTAAAGTAAGCATCCTTAATTAAGTATACAAGAGTCAAATAATAGAATCAACAGGGTATTTATGAGTATAATTTTAGTATTGGCTTCCCATAATGAGGGTACAGATAAGGTCAAGGAAATTTTAGAAATTGATATGTCATTGATTTGTCATACACACATCTAGGTTTTACAATTAAATAAGTATCTCCTGTGTTGTTAGAATGTCTAATGCCATCTGATTTTGAGGATGGCCTGTTTTATTAATTTTACCTTTTTATTTAGGAAAGAGATCAGCTGTGGTATCATGTAAGTATAGTTAATTATGGTTTTAATATGTATCATATAACTTTTTTTGGAAAAGATCTGGTGGATCTCAGCAAAAGAAATTTATAATTATCTCTTAATTTTAGTTACTGAACATCTAGAAGATTGATAACTGTATAGTGCAGTAGAGGCAGTAAGCTTAACATAAAACATTAAATGCAACTATTATTTTATGTTAACCATGGGTGTTTTTAACATTTGAGCACTGAAGAAATTTGTGACATTGTTTGAACTGTTTACTATTTAAGCATCTCTAAGTATAACATATACATTATATACATTACATAAATTTTTATTTAAAAATTTTTATTTGAATGGTAACCTCATGTTGATCCAACCTCAATCTCCTGGCTGGAGCACAAGGAAAAAGGCAGACATCTGGGTCTGAAAGAAAACACTTGTCATCATAAGCAATCAATTTTACATTTGAAAGCATGAATATACCATCAGATCAGCAATAATGAATTGTCTCAGTTATATGAACTTTAGTTGGAGTGTCTCCCATAAGGCTATGGAGATTATTGGGGCCTCCAATTAATGAATAAGACCAGTTTAAACACCAGATGGCCACTTTCTTATTCATCAGTTGAATTCCTGTCCAATGTCTCCTCATCCCAAGAGATTTTGTTTAACCAGTTTTAACATTTTAACCAGCTGGTGAACTAGGTGGAGCCATGCTTTTTTAATGTATAACCCAAATAAACCTTGATTAAATGATCTGAAAATGTAAAAAAGGAGGAAAAAATTGTTGACTTCAAATAAAAGAAACAGCTGTTTACAGAAAAGCCAAATAGACAAACACAGATGATCTGTATAGTATAAACAGACAACAGATATATAGACTGATAAACATGTTATAAAATCATAGTGCACTCAAATAGATTTGGCCCATTTGAGCTATATTAAAAAAAAGACTAGTATGGACCTTTTTGTAGATTAATTAATAGAGATCTCTTGAAATAAGAATAGCAGAAAAGGAACCTAATTTATGTCTAATTTGAGATAGGTCAGAGAGGGAGAAAGGGATATGATTAACTAACTTCTCAGGGCCACCCTGTTCCTGAATCAGGAGCAGAGACTGAGGCTGAGAACACTACAGAGTTAGCCACCAAGTGGCCAACCATAGGCAGGCATGCTTGGGCTATAAAACAGCTGCTCATCATCATGTGATGAGGAATCATAGGCCACTGGCAGGTCACTGCGCAGCCCACAGCACCTTAGCTACTGCCAACAGCATAGTGAAGAAGCACAAGAAGGCAGCTGGCCATTATGTGACCTGCACCAAGATGGTTTATGCTGATCACATGATGGGCCACAAGGTGGTGTACATTGGCCCTGAGACACAAGGCAAGATGGCGGTGCACTACCACATGGCGGAGGGCCACAAGATGGTGGCTGTCCCCTATGTGAGCTGCAGCAAGAGGGCTTTTGAGTACAGCATGGCCTACAGAGAGGCTGAAATGCACAAGACTGCATATGATGAGCCAGTGGAGAGAACAGTGATGCAGAAGCTGGAAGCAAAAAAACCCATCTGACTGAACAAATGCCTCAGGTGGGGGGATTGAGAAGTTGGAGACTGGGGAGAGAGATTAAGGGAAGGATTAGAGGCAGCTGTGGAGGAGGGAAGAGGAGTAGATGGCACAGGGGTACGGAAACCTCTGGCTGAGAAAGCTGCAGGGTTTGTCCTTTGGGATATGGAGGAGGAGGAGTAAAGACAGGAGGCACATTGTCTAAAGGGTCTACAAGAGAAGAGGGGAGGGTTTCTGGTATAGTAGAATTAGCTAGAAATATTTAAGCTGCCATACATGATTTAATGAGAGAAGAGCATGTCCTTAGGGACAGAAAGGCCTGTATATATGGAATTTCTGCTAACTTGTCTGCTGTGTAACAGTACTCACATAAATTTATTTTTAGTATCTTTTTTTAGGCCAAGGGCACTGAGGTTATGAACCAGACACCCCAGAGATGTGTTTTTTGAGGGACAGGAAATATTATTCCCCTTTTGTCCAATTAAAAGTGAGCCAAAAATAACAATTTTGCCTCAGGGAAATCCCCAAGGGCATGAAAATTGCCTTGGATCACACTTAACAAAACAGATCATCATCTATCTTATAAGAGTGATTTAAATTAAAAAGGTTGCAACCCGATACCATTGGCCATCACCAGAGGCATGGGTTGGGATCCCAAGGACTAGAGGAACAGCTCTGCCTCAGACCACCTGAGGAATATGAGAGCTATTGTCTTAGCTCTGGGACAGAATTGGAAATCTGCCATGGGCCCAGCTGGTAAATCAGGCTGGTGTTGTTTGCAGGTAGCAACAAGTTGTGCAGCTCTCATGTGTTGAAAGTGGGGAATTAATCCAAGATACGGTCCGGTCTGTGGATTAGCAGGGGGCTCAAACTGGGAGGACCCCAGGAGCCACTCACACTGCTATCTGAGTCACAAGGCACCAATCTGTTAGGTTTTTGGTGCAATAAGAGAGAGAAATATGATATAAAGTAACCTTCATTTTTAAGGACTTGGAGAGGAGTTGACATAGCCAGCTTAATTGCCTCCTCTGACCAGAAATTGGGGTGTGGGATATATTTATAAACTCTGACGGGGTGGCACTTAGGGTGGGCATTTGATGACTCACAGGGGGCTGATTGGAGCCCTTTTCATGCCACTGGGACAGGAAAAAGGAAGCTGTCATATGGGAAGGAGGGAGTAGCTTTAAAGTAAACATCCTTAATCCCACCTCCACTACGTAATGCCATGCAGGGCATAGTCCTTTCACTTATGAGGCATGAAATAATGCAGTGTAATATCTCTATTGTTTCTAGTTTTTTTTTTCCCTGAAAGTTACTGGTGACAGTTAAATTGTATTGTTTGGGTCCCAAGTAGAACAAGATGTGGAGCAGTTTTCAGACAGTAGTTGTAGAGAAGGAGAAAATCTATACCCTTATTTACTTAAAAATACTATTTTAAACCATTGAAATGGTGCTGGTGTTTGTAAACAAGCACATGACAAAATCCTCAATAGTACACCAATGATGCCTTCATAAAAAGAATTACAGAGAACCAGATGAGAAGTAACAATTCCAGTTTTTCTTCCACTGAAACCTTTTTCTATTTCCAAACATTTTAGACAAAACTGTGAGTATGACCACCTTTGTAACATAATTACCATTTTCTCAGGTATTAAAGAGAAATTTTCATTAAAATGCAAGAGGAAAGAATATTATCCAAAAAATAAGTGATGACAGCATACCCATGTCTTTGCTGGAAAGAAGGTTTTATTTCATAGTCTCAGAGATGACGACTTTGTTTAGACAATAGTATGTTGTTTTCAAAGCTGTTCTGCTTAATGTTTCGCATGGGTAAAAGGATCTGGTTTTGACTTTTATCAGTGTTAGGTACCAAGAGAAAAGAACCTCTGGTCTTCACCAGATGTTTGATAATTGATTTTTATAGTCATAATAATTAATAAGAAGGAAAAAATGCCTCCACAAGTGACATTTTCTTTAAGGAAAACCAAAATACAGATTTTTTTATACAATTAAAAGCAATTTATACAAAAGAAGAGTAAAATAGCTTAAAACTGAAAGAATGACAAGTTTCCACTTATGGCATGCATTCTTTTTTAGTGTTTCCTTTGTCTCCAGATTTTATAATCTTGAATTGTATGAAAATTAAGATTTCTAAGATTATCTAAAATTATTCAGCAAATTATAAGTGACTTACTTTTTAAATCAAAATACTTCCCATGCAAGTCCCAGAAATAAAAGATAATATAGTTGTATAATATCTTAATTATAGCAATTTATAGAAAATTGCATTACATGCTGTTGATTCATATATATACATATATAATTACCCTTTAGTTTTTAGTTTTCAGACTATCATCTTGTGGTATACACAAAAAAAATTCACTTTAAAAAGTTACATTTTATGTATAATTGCTATTGTAAAAAAAGAAGAAATAGGAAGTGCTATAAAAGATATAGCTGCATGTATGTTTAGGTGTGTGGGATTGATGACCATATTTCTAGGTTCTTGTTGGATTGTTGAACAGATCTGTTTGTACTCTCACTGCTTTAGTGACTACTTTGTGTGCTTTAATTCTGTAACTTGAATAACTATTTCTAAAAGAACAATATGTATCAACTAGTGATTTCTTACTGTTTTTCTTCTTTTCTAGAAATTCTGTAATATTTCAACCTTTTTCCTGTTTTTTCTCTTTAAATAAAAAAGTTACATTTTATAGTGTGTAATGAAAAATATCATGTAAAATAACTACAACATTCATAATGTAATGTGTTCAAATATTTAATCAGGTATTTGACTTATTAGAAAAAGGTAAGAACATAGTATGTTACATTTTCTTTTAAATTTATACATTATTTTTTGTATTCATGTTCCACATAAAAATTCAAAATTCTAAAATGACTTACAGGGTAAATAAATTCCTATACATTTATTGAATTAATAATTATATCATTCAATTTTACAGTAATGAAAGGTTAATTCATTTTCTCTGGACAAATACTGTGTTCATGGAGGTTATGTGCAGTGAGTCTGAGCTCAGGGCTAATTTTTTTTCAGTGGAATTGAAGAAAGATCAACAATAGAATTTCCTAAGATTCTTCTCACATATATAATCCTATTTTATGCTATTTGTATATTTATCTCTAATCATGGAAATTTCTTCTAATCATTTACTAGCAAGATACTAGTCAATTTTTCTTTTGTTTTTAATAGTACATCTTTTCAACGTACTATATAATGAATTCATTCATTCTGGCAATTTGGCCCATATACATATCCCACCTTACAACTTTTTACTTTCCCTTCTCTTTCCCTATCCCAAAATGCCTTTCCCATGTCCAAAAAGTCTATCTTTTTTTCTATCATCTACCTCTTATTTTGCTTTTTAAATTACTTATACTTTAGATTAGGAGTATAATTCTCCTACAAATGTTCAAATGTATTCTTTACGAGTAACACTCTACTCTGTAAATTTACCACACAACAAATAATTACTTTTAAATAAATGAAAGAACATCTGGAAATTGAAGACTTTCACAATTTTGTAATATAAGTGTTTAAAAGAAGAAGGAAAAGAACTTACTTCGTCCTTCATTTTAAAGAAGATATGTGCATATCTAAAATTTATACATTCAACCTTCAGAAAGAACAAAGCCCCTACCAAAATCTTTTATCATTAAATTCACCATTAGTGAATAATAGTAATATTCTTGGCATGTCCTTTTAAATGAAGCAGTATATTAATTCCACTTATATAATTTTATTTAAAAACAGAGCCTCTACAATCTAAACATGAAATAACATAGACTTGGACATTTAAAGCAACACTGGTATAGAGAAAAAAATCCCAGAAATTATATTTTCTACTTTTAAAAATAAAGCTTGCTCTTATAGATTATCACTAATTATTAAAAAAATTGATCATATGTGCTTCAGAGGAAGCAAAACATACTTATTAGAAGCTCACAGAATAAAATTTGCAACATAAGTGGGAATTTAGAGTGTAACTTGCACTCCACATAGGATTAAATAAAATCTCTATTAAGGAAAAAAATCTAGAATTTTTATTCATGTCCTGCAAATCATAGGGGTTATTTATTCTTGCATTAAGTGTAATGCAAAATTACAGGAAAATTAAACAATAACTATTTTGCATTTACTCTTTACTAAGAAAATTACATGAAGGCCAAAAATTGTTGAAAAATCTGCTAGAAATGGTTAGAGAAAAAGGCAAGGAATCTTTTGCACAGGTTGTTATTTATAGTTGGTTAGGATATATGCATATTATCCTAAACAACTATATTATTTGTAAAATATTAATTACATTTTATAAAATGTCATACTAAACTAATAAAAAATTCACTTCTACTGTATTAATATGCTCTTGTGAATTTTGAATATGAAAGATGAGAAAATAATGAAATACTTGATAAGGTTTGATAAGGGAAACAAATCTACATGACTGGCATGAAATAAGTAGGCAACTTAAAATAGCCATGCTCACACAACTGTTACACAGATTTAATACAATCCCAATCAAAAGATTCAAAGAATTTTCTAAATTATTAAATATATAATTGAGGAGCTAAAGATGGCTGATCAGTGAGCAACAAAATACAAAGACTCCCAGGAGAAACAGCTCATATGCCAGAGTAAAACATCCTGGAGAGATCCAGACACAGGGAGATGGATCCTCTTGACACAGGAAGAGGTTAGAGCAAAGAAAGCTCATCAAACACACAGTTTCAGGGCTACAATTGGAACAGCTAAAATTACCAGACATGGCACTTTCCTGTGACCCACCAGGTTCATGCTGGCCTGAATTTGCACTGGCCTGAATTTAGGCTGGCTAGCAAAGCCACCCAAACTTGTTCCCACCTCCACTCACAGGAGACACAGCCATGCTGAGGTCAGGGGTTGGTAGGCCAATGGAGAATGAAGCCAGTGAGGGGAACTTCATTAATCCTCAGTCAGTTCTGGGAATAAGACCCCCCCATGGGAAGGATGCGACCAAGTGGGCAGCATATTGAAGTCAGGCAGGAGGAGCCTTAACTAGCTGCAACAGTGACTTTGGTTGATTGCTCACTCCCCAGAGCAGATTCATGGGATTTGCTTGGACTATGTCACGTCCCTCACTGGGACCCAATAAGCCATCCCAAATTGATTCCCTACACCTAGCACACACTAACCTGGTGAAGACCCCTGAAGTTTGACTGGCCCAGTGGGGAGGGGCCAAAATACACAGCCCTTGCTTACACCTCAGTAACAAGAGCAAACAGGAGAGGAAAGAAATCTCTCAGCAGCATGCTTCAGAAGATCCATAATCAAAAAGGAAAGGGGCTGAGACCTCCACTATACACCTCTATGGAAGAAACTAAAACCATGACAAGAGAGAAAAACAAGAAAAATCCCCCAACCCAAAACCCTGAGAACACTAATCCAGGAGAGGAAAAAAAAAAAAGAGACTGAGGGTAGAAAACATGCAACAGCAGACATGGCTTCCATGGACGTTAAGAGATATCTTTGGGACTTTGTAGATGAGCTCAAAACAGAAATATTAAAACAGGTGAAGCAAGTTATAAGTAGATGAATAAAAGAAATGCTGAGCATCTCTCAGGAAGACACAGATGGAAGAAGGGAGGAACACAAAAAAAGGAGAGAAACATTCAATAAAGAATATAAAGAAAATATAGAATATATGAAGCAGTTTCAAAGAGATTACCAGGAAATTAAAAGCTCCTTTGAAAGCTGGCAAACTCCTTAAAAGAAACTAAGGATAGACTATCAAAACTTGAAGACAAGTTTGCAATATGTGATCATCAAAGGAAAGATCTCTTAAAAATAACAAGGAAACAGGCAGTAACAATACAAAGGCTAGAAGACAACAAGAGAATCTATAATTTAAGAATAAGAAATGTAAACAAAGAAGCAAGAATACAAACAGGTAAATTACAAAGGTTATTCACAGAAATAATTAAGGAATACTTCCCAAGCATGGGAAAAGAAAATGGCATTTGGTTTTGTGAGGCATACAGAACTCCAGCCACCTACAACCAAAACAGAGCTACATCCAGACATATAATAACCAAGATACCAGAAATTCAATAAAAAAACAGAATATTAAAAGCCATCAGAGAAAAGAAACAGATTACCTATAAAGGTAAGCCCATCAGGATCATGGCAGACTTGATGACACAGAACATCAGATCAAGAAGAGCTTGGAGCGAAGTATTCCAAGCCCTGAAAGAAAATAACCTCCAACCTAGATTTATGTACCCTGCAAAGCTGTCACTAGAAATTAATGGAGAAACAAGATGCTTCCATGACAAAGAGGAACTGGGGGAATTTGTGACCACCAATCCAACCCTACAGAGAATACTGAAAGATATTCGAGAGAGAGAGAGAGAGAGAGAGAGAGAGAGAGAGAGAGAGAGAGAGAATACCAGGATTCTAGGAAAAGTGGCAGAAAGGCCTCAATGAGCAGGTCATGCAATAGAATGAAGGAGAAAAGTAGACAAACAAAGGCAGAAAAATAGCATAGCAGAAATGAGGCAGAGAAGGATGGCTAGAATCTCTAATATAGATAGCCTTGACACACTATATTGTTAATTGTGTACCAAGATTTAAAACCCACATTACTCAGACCACTCTGCTTAGATGGATTATATTCTGTTCTAGTCATTCTACCTGTACTAGATTTGAGGGCACAGAGAGTCATCCTGAAAATAGCAGGATATAGTACGGTAATCATGCTTAATTTCCTAACTTAATCTAAAGCTCTGTATAACCTACACTGTTTTATCATGACTGATCGTAATAGAATCTGGTTTGTTAGACCACTGTTTTGTATTGATAGATTTTATTCAAAGATGTTATAATTTATAGTATCAAGTCTGAGAGTATAGGCAACCACATTGAACATGACAAGATTCACTAGAATTCCACTCTGGTTTGATTATTACCTGCCTTTGAAGTTTTATACTGTCTACAATGTTTTATTTTTACTAATATTGTTATATACTGCTATATTCAATTATACTGCTATATTCAATTATGCCAGATGATATAGGAAATTCTATTGAAGATAATATGAAACAACACAGTAATCATTGTAGATCACCTTGTACTGTGGTTTTATATGACTTTTTGGTTTCATGTTTTTATAGGAATTTGTTTTGTTTTGTCCTGCTATGTTTCGTTTTTCCCTCTAATACAGAAAGGATAGAAATACATGTAGAGACTCATGCATGCATAGCTGTTTGTGGTCTCGCTGTTTGAATGTCTACTTTGTCTGCTTTGGTTTTGTAGCTTAAACCACTGTTTCTGGGAGGACAATATGTGATTTGTCGGCTGGTGATTTCTTACTGTTTGTCTTTCTTTTTGAAATTCTGTATTATCTCTACCCTTTACATGCTTTTTCTCTCTAAATAAAAAAGATAAGTAATAAATAAATAAAGCAATGTAAAAAAATTAAATATATAATCCAATGACTCAAGATCATAGAACCCCAAGTGAAAACTATTCAATGTCTTCAATGAAGTTCACCAAAATGGAAAATAGGAAAAAATCACACTCAGTTCAAAACCATGAATGTTAGATTCTGTACTTTTATAGCTAATAACATGCTTTGCTTAAGGTGGGTAAAGGGTAAAAGGGAACTAGGAAGCTAATGGAGATATGACACATAAATACCATATATGAGAGACATTTCCCCCATTCATTAATATTTATTGCTTTTGTGCCTCAGTTAGGAAAAGGGAAATGCTACTGGGAAAATTTCACATGCCACATTTTTTATTCAGGTTGGAAAAAGAAAAGGAAGAAAGAAACATTGAGCTAATGATTATCTCAGGAATTTAGTTTGGAAAAACGAAAACTCAAACACATGACTTCTGAGGGTGAATCACTAAGGGTTTTCTTTGGTCCCTCAGGGGCTCTATTCAGTAAAAGGAATTTTCAGAACACAGCAGATCAGAATAGTTGCTAGATGACTTTCTGCTCTTACTTTCAAAAACATGATAACTCTGTGGAGACTTTCAACTCCTGGAAACCCAGTGAAAGGATCCCACACAGTTAGTACTCTTCTAGTGGTCACTTCCTGCTGTGGTTTACACATCTGAGGACAGAGGACAAAGAGAGAGCTAACTATGGGAGTAGTGAAGAAATAAACAGCAAGGCCAATTGGTTGTATGAAGTCATGTGCTGCTTCTAGGGTTGTAAAACAGATGATCCAACAGAAACAAAAATTTAAAAAAAGGAAAGTACAAATTCCCTTATTTTCTCCAACTTTCTAACTTTTCTGTACTGCTTCTTACTCCCAGGATCTATTAGGAACACGAACGCAAAGATTAGGTAATGCAGCATGCGGGGTCTGATCACCAAGATCACAAATCTAAGTAAACAATGGGCTTGGTATTAAAATATAATCACTAAAATTTTGTATAATTAGTGTTATTTTATTCTTTATATTCATGGTTATAGGCATTGATAAGGGGAATGAAACTTCCAACCTATTAGATGTCCCAGTATGAGTTTGTGTTTTCTAAGCTAGAAGAATGAATTAGGAACAACAGAGATTAAAGGAAGAATATATTTATTGAGAGAAAGAAAGCTTCTGTCTGGGAGAGAGATAGAAGGGCCCCTGAGTGGGTTGCCAAAGACTTATTTTGTCTTTTCTAGGGACTTTTAGAGCAAAACCACTAGGTCAGAAGGGTCCAAGTTGGGGAAAAATGGGAATTCGCAGGATGAGCATAAGGTGATACAGAACTGTGGTCAACTATAAGTTTAACTGCTCAGGCAAAATTGATTAAATCAGGGACAAATAGAGAACCCAGTCATGTAGCAAATGGGCATGCTTAATGAACACTGACTCTTCCTGAAGAGGGCTGGGATGGTGACTCCTAGCTTCCTTAAGGTGATAAAGAACTATTTAGATTATTAGTCCTTAGGACATGGGTGCATTTGTTTTGCCTTTTGTCTTAAGATCTGGCCCATAGAGGGAGATGTTTGTCTTCTCCAAGGTTGCAAGTTATCTGGTCTTCTATACTGGCTCCTTTGAGGGCCCAGTCCTCTCTGACTGCCTACAATATTTCTAACTAACTCAGCTGCCTGTAACAGTATTTCTATATAACTCTTGGGGCCATGAAATGCAGTAGAATGATATAGTACCAATGAAAGGATTAACAGTGTCTACATTATTCTCTACCATATTTTCTCTTGACAATTATTGGTGGTACTCTAATTATATGAATTATATGGGTCCCAGATAAATAAGGTGTGGAGCAGAATCACCCAATATGGTTTGATACATGTTGTGAAGGAGACATGTTGCTCCTAAAATTATTCTTCTGATAGTCTCATATGTGTAAATGTTTTGATTTTGGTTTTTGTTTTTATTCAAGTAGGAATCAAATGAATACTGTATACTCTTCACTGTACATTGGATAATTGAATTCTTTTCTACCATTTTGATAGTTGATGAGATAGAGAACCAAAAAAAATGTAAGTGCTATTTAATGAATGAAAAATATGGTCCCCTAAGAGCAAATTTGCCTACACCACTAAAAACAATGTATTTAATAGAAGAGGAAATAAGTTTACCCAAAGCTATAGATGTCAACATAAGCAGTTCACTAGAAAAGCTGTTTTTAAGTCTATATCACAACAAGGAGTAATGTGGGCTTTTTTTGGTTTTTTTTTGAGTGGAGAAACTTTCTTCAGAGACTTAGGGTTAGATTCAGGAATTCTATGTGCTGGATTTTTGTGAGTCCAAGACTGTTGATCACCTCATCTGTGACTCCTCTCCTATGCTCCTGATCTTCCACATACACACATCCTTCCTAGAGTTCTTGGGATCTTTCCTGGCAGTATTAACTCCCATGGAAACCTTAACATTAGTGTTACTTTCCTATATGTCCATCATTAAGACAGTTCTTAGAATCCCCTCTGCTAAGGTAAATGGCCTTTTCCACTTGTTTCTTATACAGTTATTGTCTCCATTTCTTGTGGGAGCTGAACTTTCATGTATGTAAGAACTCCAGCAAAAGAAGCAGTGACGTGACCAAGGGATGGCAGTGCTCAGTATCTCCGTTGCCCCAGTGCTAAGGCCTTTTATATATTCCCTTAGAAATCAGCAGGTAAAACAGTCTTTTAAGAACTTGTCCAAGAAGTATTTGTCAAATAAATTTTAGTGGTATAGAATTCACTATTGGAACTTTAAATGAAACCTTATATGTAATGCAATATCAGCATTGTTC
>PVLA01017777.1:0-16265 GCA_004027455.1 Hydrochoerus hydrochaeris
TCAGCTATGAGACTGGCTTCAGAAATACGCTGTCTTCTTGCCCCTAATGATGTCTTCTCTGGGTCCGGTCTGTGGATGTTACTGAGTCTGGGAACTCTCCTTCTGGAGGTGGTCTCTAGCTTCTATCTGAGGAGGGCATATTAAAATGTGTAAAATTAGCCCTTCAAAGTAGTACAGGAATGTTATGTTAATGCAATTGTATGATGTATTTAAATTGGTCAAATCCATTGAAACAAAAATGAGAAGAAGTATGCTAGACAAGGGTCCAGGAACAAAGGAAGAAATATTTCTTTAATTAGAGAAATTCTCAATACTGAAAGATGAAAGTATTCCAGAGAATGCTTACAAAAAAAAATGTAGATGTTATATTACTGAACTAAACACCTTATAAAAAGATATAATTGTTTTAGATATGTTTTAATTATTTTTTAAAAGAGTTAGTACTTGATTAATCCCCCATACTATGTGATTTCTTTCCTCAGTTTTTATGAGTGATTTTGTCTGTGTCATCTGCTGCTGGTCTTTTGTGATGGAGGCAAATTCTTTCTTTTTTTTTTTTTTTGTGCTGGGGATTGAACTCACGACCTTGCGCTTGCCAGGCAGGCACTTATGCCACTGAGCTAAATCTCCATCCCCAGATTCTTTCTTCACAGGAAATGGAAGACTTTGTGCAGAGCTCTGGAGAACATGGCATTGTGATATTTACTCTGGGGTCAATGGTCATGAACATAGCAGAAGACAGAGCCAATGTGATTGCTTCAACCCTTGCTCAGACCCCACAGAAGTTTAGCTAAAGTGCCTCAGTGGTAGTCAAGTACTAGATAAGGTTGTAAAGAGTCTGATGACAGAAATTTCCTTGGTGAAATATACATGATTTGGAGTTCCCTCATTTAGGCTCTAAATCACTTTTAGAAGGTATCAGCCATGCATTCAAATAGTACACAGGACACTTTCCATATCAATGGGATCAGAAAGGCCTATGTCTAGCTAGTGCACTGTGAACTGGTTAGAAGAGTTGTATTGAAAGCCCCAGTGATAGAACCAGCCAGCATCTTCTGAGATCCACACCATGTTGGAACTTAGGGCGCTGGGAAACAAAGCAACCTACTGTCTCCTTGGTGAGCAGCTGTGGCTCAGGCAGGCAGCGGCCACCCCATGGTGAGAACCAGCCAGTTTCTCATGAGATCCATGCCGTGTTGGAACTTAGGGCACTGGGAAACCAAACAATCCACTTGTCTTCCTGGTAAGCAGCTGTGAACCTACCAGCATGGGGGCTGAGAATCAAACACCTTCCTCCCATTAGCAAAAGGGAACCAGAGGTCTGAGCATCTCTTGGGAAGTTGACCATATGCAATATAGCAAATAGGAGAGATTTCCTTCTACCATGTCTTTGAAGACAAATATTGTTATCACTGTTTTATTTTGTCCTGGTTAATTGTATTGCTCTATTCAATATTCTGTTTTGATAAGCTCTATAAAGTTCTGTATTTGTTTTGATTTTGCTCTACCTGATTGAAAGAACAACTATTGTGAAGACAATGAGATATACTATGGCACCTATTGCTGTTATACCAGTAACCTGTTGTGAGGTTCTGTACCAGTTTCACTGCACTGTCTCAATTGGCTGTGTTCTGTTGTATTTCACTACCTTCAAAATAATAAAAGATTTTAAAAAATAGTTGTATTGTAGGCATAGACAGAGCAGTAACTCAATTCTGTACTGTTGGTTTTACCCTTTCTGTGCAGGATAACCGAGGACACTGTGCTCACTACAGAACATACCATAAAAGTTGATTAGTCAAAACAATAACACAATAAAAATAAGTGAATATCAAATAGTCAGATGTGTATTACTCAGCAACTTCTCCTATATGGGAGGGAAAGGTGAAAACTACAGTCAATTTCTTATTGTCTTATCTTGCACTCTTGCATTGTTTACATAATTTTGTTAGGTTTGGCTTTGTTTTGTCTTATTTTGTTAGATTTTATGCTGTCAGATGGTAAGGGCAGCTATTTTGAATATAATGAGGTATATTATGGTAGCCATGGTTTCCTATTACATTGCTTTGAAGTCTTATAATGCTTTCATTCATTGGTTTGATTGATTTTTATTCTGTTTTGTTTGATTTTATTATGTGTGATAGTATGAACAGCTATATTTTGAAGAAAACAAGACATTATGGTAGCCATTGCTGATTTGCTATCATCTTGTTTTGAAGTCCTGCCATGCTTTTGTTCTTGTTTGGATTGGTTGTATCTTGTTGTGTTTTATTTGATTTTATTATGTGTGATGGTAGACACAAATTCTTTGAGGAAAATGAGATATTATAGTAGTCATTGTTCATTTCCTGTTATTTGGTTTTGAAGTCCTGCAATGCTTTCATTCTTTTGAATGATTTTGTACTACCTTGTTATGTTTGATATTATTGTATGTGAAGCTAAGCTCAACTATTTCGAGGAAAGAGACATTGTGGTAATTACTGTTGATATCCAGTTGTCTGGTTGTGAAGTGCTGTGTTGCTTGCATTGTTCTGTTCTGATTTGCTTTGTTCTGTTCTCTTTTGTTGTATTCTCTTTAAAATAGAAAAGTTCTTCTTCTCTCTAGGGGTTTATTTATTTTTCTCATTTCATAATTGGTGTCAGCAACATTCATTGTTAGGTAGACAATACTCACCCAGTCATTTCAGGGAGACATTACTCCCAAACAGTAAAATACAAAATAAAACAAAATCCCTAAGATACAAATATTAAATATTCATTAAACACTAAAACAACTGGTAAGTGAGAAGTGTATTTAAATTCACTTATGGATCCAAACTGGCACAAAATAAAGTAATAATATCTTATCACCCAGTTTGATTGAAAGATGCTATGTATTAAACCCCCACACTATAGGTTAAATCAAAACACAGACTTGATAAGCTCAAATGTCTTAAAAGTGAACATCACAAAGATTTGTAGGTCAACTTTAAGTGTGAAGACTTTATGAAAACACTATTTTATCCTTTAGAATACCTACTTATGGTTATGCATTTTCTAGACATTTCTGAAGAAATGATTCACATTGAGGTTTAATGTAATGTACTGGTACAGGATTTTAACGCATTAGAAATTTTCACAGGTTTTGAAACTATAAGCTATACCTGAGCATTCTGTGATTTTAATGCAATATGACATGTAGGTCAAAGGAAGCCTTGTGTCCATCCCCTCTACTCATGGCTTTTCACAATGCTGTGTTCTTTAGTGAGTATGAATGCGAGCAAAATGAATAGAGACATTTCCATAAAATGCACACTAAGAGGAGCCTTTTGAGAAGTGGCTGTTTAAAGTTTTCATGTAAAGTCTTTTTGTAAATCCTGCATATATTTAAGAAAAAAACCCTGATGAAATAATTAAGTTAGTTATTATATATAAGAGAATTACAAAATAAGGACAGATTGAATATGAATAGATGCAGAAGAAATAAAACAATGGTAAAGATTATATTTCTTTTTGAGTTTAGTTTTCTTTTGAATGACCTAAAAGAGATGGATGACAACATATAATGTAGAACTTCCAGGTCTGGGGAAGGGTGAAATGGGTAATGACTCTAACAGTATAGCATTTCCTCTGGGGAACTACAACTGCTCTCCTTTTAGGAGGTGGTGAGAGTTGCAGAATGTTGAAAATATATTTGTGCCAATGAATTTTATACTGTAAAACAATAAATTTCAAATTATATAGTGTAGTTTTGTTTGTTTCTTGAACTGGAGTCTTGCTGTGCAGTTCATGTTGGCCTTGAATTCACTAGATGATCCACACTGGCCTTTTACTAATGGTGATCCTCTTGATTCTCTGTTGAGTTCTGGGATTACCTTCACGGCCCACAAGCCTGGCTCACATTATGGAAGTTTTATATAAATAACAACAACAGCAAAAACAAAAAGCTGACTGGCCAGAGTGGTTCAAGACCTTAATTTGTCAGTCTTCTGACTCACACAAATATTATTCCTACATGATAAAAGTAGCCAAATCTATTAATTTTTTCATTTGAATTTTTAGTTTTTTAATTTTTTAAATTTTATTTTAATGAGAAAAAAAGAAAAAACAGAAAAATCAAGAAGCAAACAAACCTGAAAAACAACAACAACAAAAAAACACAATAGCTATATAGGTTTTCAAAGCAATATGATAGTAATTTAACAATCATTGTTTTATTGTGTATTGTTATTTTCAAAATAGCTGCTTAGGTTACCAAATACAGGAATAAAATAAAACGGTAAAATGGAACAAACATTGGACTTCAGAAACAAGATAGAAAAGCTCCCCCACAGTTGCCACAAGTTGCACAGCCTTCCTCCAAATAGATGCCCAGACCACCAGCCTGTTAATCAAACAATAAAAGCAAAGTCAATCAAGCATGCAAACATCAGGCTATTCCTTTCATCTCTGTTGCTATCATGTCAGCCTGAGTTCCTTTGTATCAGCCAGTTGCTTGGGGGATGGGCATGGGGTGTGTGTGTGGATTGGATTTGGGTGCTCCTTTGATACACCAGCTGGCTCATAGGCATGGGTCAGCTTCTTGCTGGGTCTCTTCACATTTCTTTATTTATATTTGAAACATGTCATATTTAAAAATATGTTTGGTTATTTATATAAAGACTAACATCATTGTGAAAAAGATTTATTTAGTACTGATAAAAGTTACTGCAAATTTTTAATATGTTACAACTGTACTGAGTTTTCCATGTTAACACATTCATTGTTTCAATTCCATAAAATAGGTAGAATTGTCACTCAACTCCATTTTTCTGGAGGGAGAGTGGAATCCAGACAGGTGAAGTAACTGGCCCGAACCCATATCATTCTTTAGTTACAGACCCAGAATAAAAACAATGAGAACCACCTAGCTATGCTGACGCTTTTTACAAAAGAACTGTGCAAAATTCACTAAAAACTGACATTAAATCAGAAAAACTCGTGGCAGTTCAGATTTTACATTTATTGCAATTAATATGTGGTAATATATTATGCATATATACTTCCAGATATGTGGTGATATATTTAGGTATCTACAAAAACATGGGTAATTTAAATGTGAAACAAGTTTCTCTGAAACAGATGTAAATGAATTTAATAGATTGTATGTCCGATTCCTGGACCGTTCAAGTATTCCAAATGGTATTAACAAATTGATAATATGATATCAAACATTACAGATTGCTATTGAAAATAAATATGTTTATTTTGCTACTTTTTAAGACTATTAATTCAGGAAAATATTATATTGAAGGAACAACCATTACTGAACTAATAAATATTGTTTTTTGAGTTCTGTGTATTCATCCAAACTGCTTTCTTTGAACTTACGTAAATTTACATATTTTTTTAGAGAATAATTTTAAAAATCTTAATAGAATAATTTAACAGCTCTGAGGTCTTTTGTGAAACTTGTTTTTTCCTTACAAGCAGGACAAGGAGAACCCACCCACTCTTTGTAATGATCATTTGTCATAAAACATGTTGTTCATTCATCATTTATTCAGACACGTCTTACCATGCACCCAAGCTGGCCTTAATTCTGAGGCTCAAGGCATCTGGTGCCTTAGACTACCGAGTGGCTATAATTACGGGCACATGCCATGATACACCTTAGCTGGCTCACCTTATCACACTAACTGGAGGTATATTCATTGGCTGGTACTCATTTACATTCTAAAAGAAAATCCTCTACATAAATACCTATGTGTAGAAGTTTTTCTGCATCACAGATTCTTTAAAGTTCTATTGCAGAATGAAATCGTTGTTTCAATTCTATTTGACACAATCATGCTACATTGTACTCCCACAGCTAAAGTTTCCTTAAATTCTTATAGGTTATAAACATTCTCAGGAAATCACTTATTGAATTGCTTTCTGTTTTTTAAAGCATCAGTGACTTTTGTCATCCTTTAGGGCTTACTGTACATTTTTGACTTTCATGAATTTTCCCTTATCTCTTTTGTCTATCTGCGTGCGTATTGCACTCTACATTTTTGGTTAGTGATTTATATTATTTCCCACTACACGATGAATGTGAAACCTTTGTTCTTAGATGTATTGCTTGATACATCTGATAAGGAGTAATTCTATGTTATGTGATAGATTTTATAATATTAAAAAGCAATGTACTGATTGTATTTTCTTTTAAATGTGCCAATCATTAAATGAATTGCATGAAAATTATATTATAAACCCTGCCATAATTCTACTAACTAGTGCAGGTGATGTGAGAATGTTTTTCATGAGATCTACAAAATTGCCTTGCTACCAATAAAGCCAGGTAGATATTCAAATCTGATCAATTTTAGCATAAAGTTCATTCATGATATGGAGCTTCAGCAAGGGGCTTCATCACCTTTGTGGTTCAATTTATGTATTTCCTATGTGATTTATTTTATTTTAATTAATGTTTATTATGATAGTTATGAGTTCTTAGGTTTAAAGGATAATGACAATAAAATGAATTTCACTTAGAATGATTTAATTTTCCATTTGTTACAGAGAGAAAAATGTGATAATAGAATACTAAAGAAAGAAGAAAATGAGATGTATATGTTATAGAATAAGAATCATTTAAAAATGTCTACCTCAAACCTATCAAACTTTTCAACATGTCTGCAAGGTGATTTAGGGAGGCTGTTTGGGTCTGAAAAATGAGACATCTATATTCATGTGCATTTGGAAGAACTGTCGATTCAAGAAATGTTTTTTGATTACCTGTTATACACTGTTGGAACAACAATTGAGACCCTAGCTATACTCTCAAATGATACAAATGATAAGACTAAGCAGTTTACTTTTTTTTTCATTTTTTTATTTAAAGAGAAAAAAACAGGAAAAAGGTAGAAATATTACAGAATTTCAAGAAAAGAAGATAAATAGTAAGAAATCACTAGTTTCTCTTTTTTACAATAGCAATTATACTTTTTTTAATTTAAAGAGAAAAAAAAACAGGAAAAAGGAAGAAATATTACAGAATTTCAAGAAAAGAAGAAAAACAGTAAGAAATTACTTGTTGATACATTACATATTGTTCTTTTAGAAATAGTTATTCAAGTTCCAGAATTAAAGCACACAAAGTGGACACTCAAGCAGTGAGAGTGCAAACAGATCTGTTCAACAATCCAACAAGAACCTAGTCATAGTCATCAATCCCACACACCTAAACATACATGCAACTATATCCTTTATAGCACTTCCTATTTCCTCTTTTTTTTACAATAGCAATTATACATTTTTAAAATTTTATTTAAAGAGAAGAATAAAACAAAAAAAAACAAAAAAGGGTAGCAATAATACAGAATTCTAAAAGAAAGAAAGAAAAAGGAGAATGAGAAAAAGCCCCACTAAGAAATCAGTAATTTGTAAATTACGTATTGTCATCTTGGATGTAGTTGCTGAATCTTTGTTGGATCTTTGAGCAAAACTGTTTGTAGTCTGACTGTTTGAATATTTACTATGTACCCTTTAACTTTGTAACCTGAATAACTACATCCAAGCAGTTTACTTTTTAGAGGTCTAAAAAAACTTAAAATCTGAACATGACATAAAAAAGCTTTCCCAATAAGATCAATGTTACAGTAGCAAATATTATTTCTCGTTCTATATATATATTCCCCTGAGGAATGACAATAGCAAGAAGCGCATAAATGTTTGCCCAACTCTTTTGGGAAAGATGATGTTGAGGTGAATCTAACACAAGCAGTCAAGAAGCACTACTGGTGGTTCAAAACCTAATGGAATGGTAATTTTTATTTATTTATTTATTTATTTAGCCTTTTTGAGACAGGGTCTCTCTATGTATTTCAGGCTAGACTTGAGCTCACTTTGTAGCCCAGGCTGGTCTTGAACTCGCAATGATCCTCCTACCTCAGCCTCCCGATTGCTGGGATTACTAGCGTGAACCACCATGCCTGGCTCGGAATGGTGTTTTTTAAAAATCTAATTATTGCATATTTTGTCCAGAAAATAATGAAACTACAATGTTCTGGGTATTTCCAATTAATGTTCTTATATCCATGAGTAACTTGTGAACTACAGCTAAGTTAAGTAAATTCATAGCCTGAAAACTTTCTGCCTCTTTATCAGGTATTAAATCTTTTGGAATTGAAACCTAGAGTTTGTTAGGGAAGTAGTGAAAATCTGTGTAGCCACAGGCAGAAGGGATTTGGCATCACAATCTATTGTTGCTGGAATAAACTGGGGGAAATTTCAAGCATATAATTCTCATCTATCAGGATTTGCAACTTTAAGCAGAAATGCAACTACTCCTTTTTTTTCTTCCTTTCCATTTTTACAAACTTGTGGCAACAAAACAGACAACACTTTGTGATGATGAATATCACAGTGGCCACACAGGCCAGCAGGAACCCAATCACATCCAAAGAGTGGTACTGGAACCAGGAGAGGTCGTGGGCTGCAACCCGCAGGTGCTTGGCCCCTTTGTGACGCATGACAAACTCGACCCAGAAGACTGCTCGGTCCAGGGGCTTCACCGGCTGGTCATGGTGAATTCTTGATAGCCTCATGGCATTCTCTTTATAGCTACAGGGGAAGCAGAAAGACCAACACTGAAAGCTGGTTAATTTGCCTGTCTGTCAACAGTTTTTAGAAACTTCTGTAAAAGTGTGTCAAAATACATGACAACAGATAAAAAATAAAAACTATGAGGTAGATCATCTTAGAACATTTAGCTTTTATGTTGCAGTTTTCTTGCAAGCATTTTCTATGTATGTGTGGTTAGTGAGAAACTGTCATCTTGGAGTTGAAGAGGAATTGTGTCATGGGGGTGAAATGGCAGCTAAGTAGTCTGTTTTCATTCTCCTCCCCTCTTCTAATTAATTTCCACCTAGTAGTCAGAGATCCTTCCTTCCTTCCTTCCTTCCTTCCTTCCTTCCTTCCTTCCTTCCTTCCTTCCTTCCTTCCTTCCTTCCCGCTTGCTTGCTTGCTTGCTTGCTTGCTTGCTTGCTTTCCAAAATCACATCATATTAGGCCAGCATACTGCTCAGAATTTGTGCCTTTTCATCTTATGTAGAATAACATGCAGATCCTTATTTGCACCACAGCCACACAGTGTCACATATGGGAAAAGTTTCCTCTCATGCCTTTCCTCTTTGTTCTGTTTACTTAGTACTTTGTCCATATAATTTTAAAATTCATTAAGTTTTGCATAATAGAACTTTAAACATGAGCTACTTAATACAATGCATTTATTATTAATGAATAGTTGTTTATTATATAATCAATTGATAATTCTTGTGAAGTAAAAATGTCAATATTCCTACAATCACATCATGATTTTGGATGTCATATTTGCCTAAAGCCAATACAACTCGGTGGACTGGATTCACATTAGTTTCTTCCTCAAAGTAAGTACTGTTCTAACTATGAATACCATGTTTTTTTTTTCTAATTTATGTATGTGAATATCATAGCATGTACTCCTTTTGTATCTAGTTGTGACAGTTACTTAATTCCACTGTATGTAGTTACGATAGATTATCAACCCTTTGTTTTATAGTTTTGGAAATTTTGGATTGTAAACAGTTATTCACTTTTATGTTTAATTCCATTTTACATATTCTCATATGTATAATGGTTTATCAAATCACATATTTTTTCATTTTATATGATTAGGCATAAAGTTGATGTGATAAAAATGCCATGTCCAATTGTGATTTCTTTGTTGAAATTTAAGTATTTAGAAATGCATGATTTAAGTACCATCTCTTAAGGAATTTTTAGTTATCTAATTTTGAAACTTTAAAAATCTTAATTCAACTGTGCATGGTCAATATACCCTACCTTTTGGATTTTTTTGTGGTACCAGGAATCAAACTCATGACTTCATGTTTGCTAGACAGGGGCTTTGCCACTGAGCTACCTCCTAGACCTATACTTTAGAATTTTAAAAATTAACTCATAGATTTTATGTCACAAATATTTAAATTTTTTACTTTGTTTCCATTTCTTCATTAGGCTTTTCAAATCTCATATGTTTTCATTCATTGTTTTTTCATATTTTCAATGTTTTTGATAAAGATACTTCAAAACTCCCTACTGTCAATAAAGCCATATATTTACATTTGTCCTTTTTAAATTTTGGAGTTGTTCATATTGAAGCTTAGTAAGCAAGTACAAAAATTAAGAAATTACATTATATTGAACAGTTAAATGATTAGCATTATGAAGTACTCATTTTAATATTTAATTATGTTTCATGCGCTTTGATGTTGATAAATGTCCAGAAGCTTACTTTAGTATGACTTCCCATAACTGTGCTTACTCCTTTGCTCATAGACCTCAGATACAATTACATCAGATACATTTTACAGACAAAATATATGGTGCACTTTGAAATCCAGGATGCCTTTGTATTGTAATGAATTAGTCTGTTTATGTTTAAGGCAAGTATTAAAATACATTTAAATCTTTGATTTTCTACATTTCCTCTATTTTTCCAACCTGAATTATCTTCTTTCTTTATTATCTCTTGATTATTTGTAAAGTATTTTCAACATTCAATTTTGTTATTTGCTTTTTAATAATGTATTGTTAAAGTAGTTCTGTAATTATATCCTTTTGGCATAGTAGAATCACCGATAATTTCACATAATGCTAATTTCATATTAGAAGCATGACATATTTTACAACTTTTTTGTGGCACTTTTGAAAGTTTGATTACTGAAAAATATATTTTGCTAGCTTTACAAAGTTTTATGCTTATAATGTATCATCACGAAAGACTGAATCCATGTACTTTGAACAAAAGAATCTGCAAATCAAATATCTGAAAATGGGCTGAGGTTCATATTTAATACAGGATTCTTTCAATGAAATAGTAAGAAGATAAATAACCTAGTTAAGAAAAGTTTCTGGGATTGGAAAAGTTATCTCACCAAAGTATAAATGTACATAACCAATAGGCATGTGAGGAACTATTCATTACTTTTATAAATAAGTGAAATGAAAAGTGAGCTCACAATAAGGTAGCACAATGTGACTCCTGTCAAATAAAAAATGTAAATGACATTAAGTTTTTGTAATGCTGTGGAAAAATTGGGGCCTTCCTGCACTACTGGTTCAGGATGTAAAATACAGACTTTCTTGGAAAGCATATTGACATTTACTCAACAGCATAAAGTTCTCCTGTGAGGTAGTAATTCTAACTCTTGCTAACTATAAAAGAAGTAAAACATATATTCACACAAAAACATTCAAAGTTCATCATAGTCAAAACTGGAATCACAAACAGTTCACAAAGTAAGAATTCAGTAGTAGACAGAAATAAATTATAAGAAATGTTAAAACATGGACAAAAGTAACAAGCCTCATGCTAAGTGGAACCACATTTTCCAGCATGTTGAACATTATCTAACTTTATGGAACTGTATGTACAAAATATTCTTTCTTGAACTCCTGTGTTTTCTTTTCACTATAACAAAATACCCAACATCTGAAGCTTAAGGGAGGAGGGGTTTAATCTTCTCAAAGTGTGTACAATTTCTGAAAAACATAGTTTCAGAAAGTTTAGGTACTGATTTGAAAAGGTTTACTGTATTTTTTAATATACTAAATTATATTAAATTTATTGTTCTTTTCACCTATACATATCATAGTAATAAACATCTATTCATTACATTTTAGTACACAGTAAATTTTTTATATATTTTGAATTTTTTTATTAATAACTGATCAAGCATTAAAGCTATGGGGTCAATTTGCAATTAAAATCACTGGTCAAGTGTAAAAGGCTATTTCCTAGTATTAAAATCATTTCAATTTTCAAAATTAGATTCAAAATATCTATAATTACTGTCAAAATATCTGATTTATAAAAGTAATTGACAAAAAAAAGTACTCACGAAGGATTATTAATGACTGTTTTCATTGCATTGACCAAGTCTGTGCTTGACATTGTGATGAAATTCAGCATAACAGCTGCTCCTTTGGCCTTCAGGTGGGCAATATTATCACCTTGATCCCAAAACAGAGGAATGCCCACCATAGGGACACCATGGTAGATTGCCTCATAGATGCCATTGGTTCCACCATGAGTTATAAAAGCTTTAGTTTTTGGGTGACCTAGAAAGGGATAATTTAAACAAAATTGCTGATTATCAGTCTTAAAATAAGAAATTAAAGTAAAAGGCATTGTAAGATAAGGTGTTTTCTAGGAAACAAATTATGATATCTTTGAAACAGTGTTGAAAGTACTCAGTCCACTGATAGGTCAGTCAGCTCTTCAAGGAAAAGCTGGCGTGGGAATTGAGACGATAAACTAAAACAAAGTTTCCAGGTGGACATGAAAAAGGAATACATCCCAACAGAAAGAAACAGAATGTGAAAGCCTAGAAGAGTGCCATGGGAGAATATGTGTTCCCCAGACCTCGCCCAGTTTCTGAGTTTCATAGGTAGGTGTGCTGGGAGGCAGGGAGTCTTTGTGACTCTGCAGCCCCAGGAAGAAAAGTTTAGTTTTCATGACAAAGTGCTTAATCACCTTATTACCTGGAATATTTTCTAACATAAATAAAGAGTCAGATGTAATAAAAGAGAGAGCATTAGTTTTTAGTCAAGTTTGCAATAACCCTGCAGTAGGAAAATGGATAGGTGTAAAGTACAAGAGATACAAAATAAAGGAAGCTGAGAATTGAGTGAAAAGACTGCTACTGTGTAAAAAAATATCAATAGTTGTTCTTAATCCAATTTTGCCCAAGGACTGGAACATAAATTTAGAAATATTAGGAAGGTTTTTCACTGTTCATAGTAAAAATTCAATACATTGATTTCCTCTAGGACTGTGACCTTCTCAGCTGTCTGTTACTCATGTGTCAGGTTTTGTTCTCTGAGTCTTACCAAGAAGGTCGTTCTGAGGGATCCATTTGTGCACCTGAGTGTTGCGTCCTAGAGTGGCTGGTTTCTTGCCATCAAGTCTCCACACAACCTTTTAAATTAAGAAAATTTCTAATTACTTTAGTTAAATTGTAGATTACCACATGATGAAAGGCTCAAGAGTTTAAGAAATCACATGATTTAATGCCTATCAAATGGTAGTAAGGAAATGAGAGAGATGATAATGAAAAGTATTAAAATGGAGATGTAAGTAAAATACTTACTTTCCCTGTATCTCTTTTACACTTAAATTAAATTTGGCATGAGGTCTCAATGCTTCATAAAGTGAAACTTAGAGAAGTGGATTCATCAATACCATACATTCATATTTCAGATATAGTCACTATAACTCTTTTGTAACAGTCTACTAAAATGCCTGACTACACACTAAAGAATCTACACTTGGTGCTAATTCTGACGTGCTAACTATAATGCTACTTTCAAATGTGCCATGTGAAGAAATTTATTTGCCATCATTTGTTTCATGCTATTTTATTAATGTCTGACTATGGAGAATACTTTTAATTCAAAGAGTAGGTCCTTTTACTGACATCAGTCCTTTTTCTGATATGACAGAGGCAAATCTACCGTGATAGGGTAGGATTTCTCTTTCTATAAGTCTAATTGATTAGGTTGGTACTTGCACACAGTGTTGGCATATTAGCTAGCTTTACCATTACTAGGAAAAAGTCAAAGTGCCTGACCCTGACAACTGAAAGGAGAAGATTATTTGGCTCCCAGTTTCAGTAGATTCAGCTCATGGTTGGCAGGGTCCAAGAGAGAAACATCAAGGTTGAAGGGTATATTGGAGTATCATTGCTTAGTTATTGTTGGCCCCAAAGCAAGGCAGGGAAGCAGTGGCAGAGAGGAATGGGCCATGAAACAAATAAAGTACCCCAGGTCACACCTTCCTGATATTTCTACAAACTCTGAGTTGTATGCTTCACTGATCCTCTTGGCAGCTAGTGAAACAACCAATTCACAATTAAACTTAATGTTGACCTTATACCTCCTTTCAATTCAGCACTCTAAGCCAATCTCCTTAAATCATACCTAATTTCCATAAAAAAGCAATAATCAGTTGGTAATTGTGTCTGACATGGTACAACTGTGTTGTGTACAACTGAATATCTGACGGTCTCTTCTAAAGACTCATCAGATTCACCATTGCTCAGGAGTGCAAGTAAAAGCTGCCTCTGACATTCAAAAAAGTGAATCTCTACAAAATAAAAATCAGGTTACATAATCCAGTGTGTCAATGTTCCAAGGTAAGCACTGTCATTTCAGAGGGAGAAATATCAGGATGGGAAAGAGTCAGGCCAAAGTAAGCCTGAAACTCAATAGAGCAAATGTTAAGAGCTTTACCTTGATGTCTGATTCCTAGGATACATGATGATGAGATTTGTGATCTAAAGTACTTGGGTGTTATGGCCTTGCTGGTTGTGACCAATGTAGCCTCTTTCCTGGGAAACCTCCACATACTGCCCATGACTTTCATTAGCTCATGTCCTCATTCCTAGTGCTCATGACGTCTCAGAGTCTTCACTGCAATTTCAAATTCATTGAAAAGCAGGAGCCTCATGAATTGCTCTGTCAGGAGCTCATTGACTGACTTCCCTTCCTACCAGCACTGTGGTCTTCTGAGCTCTGACCAGAATCCCTCATTAGTTTGGACTCACAGTACCCTAGGCTTTTCTTTCTGTATCTCCAAAATTTCCAATATTCTCTAACAAATCAGTTTCAAAATCTTCCTAGCACAGGAACAGATACAGTCATAGCAATGACCCCTGTTTACCAGATATTAACTTTCTTTATCAGGGAACTCCTGTATGAGTCAGACAAGATATACAATACCCAGAGCTGAAAAGAAGAGAAGCTTATCTGGCTCATGATTCCAGAAGTAAGTCCATGGCAGGCTGGCCACAAGAGAGAAGCATTACTGGATAAGGCCACAGCAGAGCAGAACCGCTTCATTTGTTGCGGTTTGGAGCAGGGCTTGGGAACAGTGCCAAGGAGGAAGGGAAAATAGAGGCTGAGTCAAGGTCATGTTCCCCCTATTTACCTTGATAGACCTAAAGTTGACTCACAAGTCCCCTAGACAGCTGCAAGACAGTCAAAATGATATTATGCTTCATTCTCACTCTTTGTTTCTTACTTTTTCTAAATAGCACTAAGAATAGCATTATGGATAGATCCTTTCCAACATGTACATGGGTAAAGGAGGCAGAACCATATAGGAGAAGTTGCTGCATAATGCACATTTGAGTATTGGCTATTCACTTATTTTTATTGTGCTGTTGTTTTGACTAATCAATATTTAACCAGATTCTGGTATTTTCTGTAGTGAGCACAGTGTCCTCAGTTATCCTGCACAGAAATTGTGAAAACAACAATACAGAATTGAGTCACTGCTCTGTCTATGCCTGCAATGCAACTCTTATAGAAAGTTCACAGTGCATTAGTTAGACACATGTCTTTCTGATCCCATTGATGTGGAAAGTGTCCTGTGTACTATTTGAATGCATGGTTGATATCTTCTAAAAGTGATTTATGGCCTGAATGAGAGAACTCCAAATGGTATATGTTTCACCTAGGAAAGTTCTGTAATGAGACTCTTTACAACCTTATCAAGTATTTGACTACCACTGAGGCACTTTAGCTAACCTTCTGTGGGATCTGAGCAAGGGCTGAAGCAATCACATTGGCTCTGTCTTCTGTCATGTTCATGACCATCGACCCCAGACTAAATATCACAATGCCATGTTCTCCAGAGCTCTGTACAAAGTCTTCCATTTCCTGTGAAGAAAGAATTGGCCTCCATCACAAAAGAGCAACAGCAGACAGCACAGTCAAAAGCACTCATAAAAACTACTGAGGAAATACATCACACAGTATGAGGAATTAATCGAGTACTGACTTTTAATAAGTAATTAAAAGATATCTAAACATGTAATTATATCTTTTTATAAGGTGTTTAGTTCAGTAATATAACATCTACATTTTTTTTGTAAGCATTCTCTGGAATACTTTCATCTTTCAGTATTGAGAATTTCTCTAATTAAAGAAATATTTCTTCCTTTGTTCCTGGACCCTTGTCTAGCATACTTCTTCTCATTTTTGTTTCAATGGATTTGACCAATTTAAATACATCATGCAATTGCATTAACATAACATTCCTGTACTACTTTGAAGGGCTAATTTTACACATTTTAATATGCCCTCCTCAGATAGAAGCTAGAGACCACCTCCAGAAGGAGAGTTCCCAGACTCAGTAACATCCACAGACCGGACCCAGAGAAGACATCATTAGGGGCAAGAAGACAGCGTATTTCTGAAGCCAGTCTCATAGCTGA
>PVLA01017778.1:0-16291 GCA_004027455.1 Hydrochoerus hydrochaeris
CAAATCTATCTTCAAGTTTTGAAAGTTTGTCTTTAGTTTCTGTTAAAAGGTTTTGCCAGGTTTCAATGGAGTTTTTAATTTCCTGATATTCTCTTTGGATCTGTTTCATATATTCTAGGTTTTGTTTATATTCTTCATCAAAGGCTTCTCTCCTTTCTCTGGGTTCCTCTATTCTTTCATTTGTGTCTATTTGAGGATTGCCCAGGACTTTTTTTTATTAATCTTCTTATATCTTGTTTCACCTGCGTTAGAATTTCAGATTTAAATTTGATGATGAGGTCAAAGATGTATTTCTTTATTTCTGATGAGGCTGTCTTTGAAATTACAGGTTTGCTGCTCTCAACCTCCTCTGCATTTACCTCTGCTGGACTCACTTTCCTTGGTTCTGCAGTTAGAGACCTTTTGCTCTTTCTCTGTCTGGTCATGTTTCCAGCTCCCTTCAGACAGGTGGGTGGTGGAGGTCTCTGGGCCCTTCATATTGCTTACAGTTTTTTCTGCAGTGCACTGGCTAGGGAAGTGCCACCCCCTAGTCTGCTGCGGATCTGCGAGGTGCACGCTGAGAGCCAGCCCCTTCCCCTACATCAGTCAACCAGTTTATGCTTCAACAATTTTGTGTGTTCCCTGGGGATGCCATTAGCCCAGAAAAGCCTCGTCCCTGGCTATTGAGTTTCAACCAGGGGCCTGGCCCAGCCCGAGAAAATCCCACCAATCTGCTTTAGACTAGGAGTCGTCAATGGACACTGCCTCTGGTTTTGATTCAAGCCAGCCCTGCCCAACTCCAAAATGTCGCCTAGCCAGTCCTCCCAATCACTCACCAAAGTTCACCCAGCTTGACTGGCTGTTTCCACTCCCTGTTGCAGCATCTCCCCCAGCCGAGGGTCTGAAGCCACCAACCCCCACTCTCAACAGGGTTGCGATCTCAGCTCAATCTGAGTCAACTCTAAGACGTGCCAGTACAGTGACCGGGGCTTCCCCAGCTCCAGCCCTCTATCCACATTTCTTCTTCCTTTTTTTTTTTCTTTTTCTTTTTCCTCAGTTTCTTCCTGGGTCTTGAGAATTCCTCTCCTTTTGTCTGGCTTTCTCCATGTTGTCAGATTCCAGTGTCTGAGTTTTTTTTTTTTTCAGAGAGGCTCTCTTATCATGCCACTAGTCAGTGGCCATCTTGCAATCCCCCTATTATCTTGATTTGAAGACCTGTATCATTTTCAGTGTTTCGTTTGATTGGGTTTTATTCTATTTTGTCTTGTTTGATTTTAATATATCTGATGGCATGCACAGCTATTTCAAATATAACAAGATATATTATGATAGCCATTTTGGATTTACTGTCATCTTGTTTTGAAGTCCTATATTGCATTCATGGTTTGTTTTTATTGGTTTTATTCTGTTTTGTTTGATTTTTACTATGTCTAGAGGTATGGGCAGCTATTTTGAAGACAAGAGGCATTATGGTAGCCATTGTTGATTTCCCATTATCTTGTTTTGAAATCATGTGTCACTTACACTGCTTTATTTTGATTGGCTTTATTCTCTTTAAAATAAAAAATTACAAAGCTGCCAGCATTTCTCCTTCTCAGTTATCTCTTTTTTGTCAAGTGTATAAAAAAAAGGATGAAAAAGAATTGTTTTTCAACCTTTCTCTGGTTGAATCAACCTCATGTGATGATTAAATCAATTAGTATTTTTCCAAATATTTCCTTTCAAAATATGTACAAACCTCTAATATATACTAGCATACATTTTGACAGTTAAACAGTATAGTTTTTTCACAAAAGGATTTCTTCCATGTTCAAATTTGACACACATTTTACATTATTTCAATAACTTTATGGTATTTAACTGCTCAGATGCTCCACAGTTTACTTAACTTTTCAAATATATATACATATATGATGCATACACTTGTGTACTTGTGTAAGAATCCCAAATTCTTTGCAGAAAATTAGAAAATACAGCTGGCAGGAAGAATCCCACTCATTCTTGTATTTAATATATATTTACTAAGTGTCTATTTCATGCCACGTAATCATCACAAATCACACTTTTAAATATAATATATAAAAGCATGAAGAGAATAAAAGGAAAAATTACAGGATACAAAACCATGTAAAAAGCATGTGAAAAAAATAGTTTAGAAAAAGGGCTGGGGATACAGCACCTATTTATCATGCACAAAGCTCCAAGTTCAATATTGAGCACCAAAGAGTGAAGAAACTAGGAAACAAAGAAAAGGAAATCTGGTGCAGGTATGTGTGTGCACATAGAGAAGAGAGAACAGAAAGAGAGCCAGGAGGGGCAGTCAGGGAGAGAAAAAATAGTAGCCACATTGAATGTAAGCAGCGTTATTATGCTGCCTGGTGAGATTAAGATGATTTTGATTTTCTTGTATTATCCTTTTCTTTAAAATTTTTCTAGAATGATCACATACTACTTTAATACTCAGAAGAAAAGCTTCTTTAAATTAAATATTTCTATGTATTGTACTGAAAGCATATGCATTTCACACATTACCAGACATTTCATTTGTTGCTAAAGTAGAATCCATTAAGGTAATAAGGCCCAGAGTCCACAGTATATGTGGATGTTCCAGTTATCTAGTAGTAGTGCTGCAAAGTAATACTCTGTCACAAACATTGTTCATTGGTGTGTTGTGAGGCACTACATAATTATCTGTGCTAATTAGTACATATAAAGACAAAATAAATTATGGACAATTAACATGGAGCTTCACCTTCTTGTTATTAGATTTACCCAGCAGAGAGAAACATTAGAAAAGATCCAGGACACAATTTCAAAGTGGAAGGGACTCCACAGTACATAGGTAGAAAATTCAGATGCTTTTCTCCGTCTCTTTGTTTAGGCTACTTTTTAAGGTGCCTCTTTTCTTTACACTATGTATGTAAAAGTTCAAACAAGCTACTATATATATATATATATATATATATATATATATATATATATAAAATACATGTTATATAGTACATATTATATATTATAGTATATATTATAGTATTACTATATATTATACTATTACTATATTATATAATTACTAAAAAATAAATGTAAGAAATCCCATCATCCAATTTCAGTAATGAGCAACATTATTAAAAACTCTCTTCTGTTTATCTTGTACCTAAAAGCAAGAAAACTATATAGAAAAAATTTTCAGTGTTAAATAAAAAACAAATGGCTTTTAAAAAACCTCAGCCCTGGGCTGAGAATTTGCCTCAGTGGCATAAGCACCTGCCTGACAAACAGGACGTCATGAGTTCGATCCCCAGTACTGAAAATAAATAAATAAATAAATAAATAAATAAATAAATAAATAAATAAAAACCTCAGCCCTGAGCTGTGAAGTCCCCTGCTGATGCAGTTACCACCTGCCCCATCCATTGGCCCTATCTCTCCCATGTTGTGTGACTCAGCATTATTATCACTATTATGCACGGAAACCAAAGAACTGTTGAATAGAACTGGGGAAGACACTGAGCACTCCCCCAAAGCATGTGTGTGTGTGTGTGTGTGTGTGTGTGGCCAAGAGGGTGGCCCCAGGATAACTGGGCAGGAGCCTGGGGAGCCCAGTCTTGTTTACAGTGATCACACAGTGGGGTTAGTGGGGTGCTGTCACCCTACCTCCTGGTGGTACCTACCCAGACTGTTGTCACTGCTCGTGGGCCAGGAAGCAATTCTGTCCCTCAGCTTCTTTTTACAGGAGTTGTCTGACTTCACGGAGAGGTCTACTTCTTTCTTCCTAATTTCTTGAACTAGCCGCATGCGACACCTTGTAAAATCCTGAAAGGAAATCTTCCCATTTTCATCTGCACCCAACTGATTCATGATCTCAGCCACAGACTCTTCCATATTCAGCTGGCGAGAGACCATCAGCAGGTCATTTCTACAGAATGAAGGAGTGCACAGAAGAAAACACGTTAGGAGAGACAGTTGATCCAGAGAAAGTAGCTAATGAAAAAAAGGAGTATTTCTCAAATATATTTGCACATAGTACATGTATGCTGGCTTTCTCACTGCTCCCAGAAAAGTGGTAAGTGTGCAAAACACCTGTTTTAGTTGGTTTATTTCAGACAAAAGCCCTATTATTATTTGAAAAGGAAAGGCTAGAATTAAAGGCTTTTAATTCTTTGTTCTGTTTTTCTTCCTGATTCTAGGATCTCCTCTCTCTTTCCTTTGAAATTGGAAGAGTTTAAAATTTTTCTTTACACTTGTGAGTATAGCACTGTAATCTTTCTGCAAGATAAAGTTTCAGAACACAGAAAGGACATTGTTTCTACTCTTGGCAGAATCCAAAATCTAGTCAAGTTGTAAAAAAAAAAATAGAGAGAGAGAGAAATTTTAATAAGCTTGATTTTCAGCCTTCTGAATCACAGCTAAATCTGTACTTCTGTAGCATGCTATTTAATCCTGACTTTCACGATTCAGTGCTTGCCTACCTCTGTTTTTTTCCTAATTTTCTTTCAGTGCTTTCTATGTTCCCATTAGCAGTTAGCAGAGCCCTAAGACTTAGAGTAGGGATCAAAATCTCAAATGTCTTCCAGGTCTAGATGCAATGTAAATGAGTAGAACGGGTGGATCAAAGGCAAGAGGGTAGAAAAGCATAACTAGCTTGCAGTCTTAAATTAGAAAAAAAAAAAAAAGAAAATTAAAAAGGCACAACAAGAACAACATTATGCAGATCCAGAACATTCAGCTAGAGGATACTGGTTTGATTCCCGACATATAAGTTTTGTTCCTTTCTCTCTACCTAACCACCTGTGGAAAACATTTTGCTCATTCTGCTCCAATTGTAAGTCTTAGTAAAAGTCAAAGGATTATAGAAGTTAAGAGTTCAAAGAGACATGAGAAACTAGTTCATAGTCACAAATAAAAATAATTAATGCTTCCATTTCAACATACCACAAAAATTCACTCATCTGAAGTAATTGACCAATTTGAAGTCCGCTGATTCCTGAAACCTAGCCGTAAGAAGTAAGGCCACTTCTCACCCAACCCCACCTTACAAATCTCCTCTCCTGGTCAATGCTACTATGACCTTAGTAAGTTCTCTAGGCACATGGAATTGTGGGACCTTTTCCTATCTTCCTGTTCACTTGTGTGTGAAAATCAGGGTCACCAGTCTGTGACACTGTTGAGAGATGGTGTAATCTTTAAGGGGCGGAGCCAGATGGGAAGAAGCTGGGTCCCCAGGGAAGTGCCCTTGAAGGAGATACTGGGAGCCCAGCCTCTTCCATTTTCTCTCTTTGAGCCCAGTTGCCCTAAGGTCAGTAGTTCTGTTTCACTTCTCACTCTCTGCCATGATGTCCCTCCTCATCAACTTCTGAAACAGGGAGTCAAAGAAACTTTTCTTCTTCTTAAGTAGATTTTCTCTGGTATTTTGTTATAGCAATGGAAAGCCAACAGACATGATTAAAGGGTATCTCCCACTTTGTCCTGTAATAATTTTATAATATTCTTTATATATATTTTTCCTAAGTATATCAGTCACTAAAACGTTCTTAATTTATACCAAGACTATGACACATTTTTAGCTGGTCATCTAGCTTTCATATGCCACCCTATTTTCATATCTCATGGAGAAATTTCTATACAGCTATATCTTTTATATATATGTATATGTCATTATACATGTGTACATTATATATATGCTGCTTTCTGTATATAATATATACACATATATTTATAAGGTAGATGGATGAGTAGATGAGTAAATAATATATTTGGGAGTAGGCATGATAGATTATTATTAGTCCAAATTTTTCATTTGTCTATAATAGTATAATAAATCCGTATCTTTACTTTGGCCTTAAAGCTAAGGACACTCATGATGGTACTTCTTTATCCTTTAACTTCACTCCTAACACCTAACTTGTCTGTCCCCTGGGATATTAGTGGACTTATATTTGTGCATCTGGCTTGCCCTATTCTGCTTCCACCATCTATATCAGAAAAACATACCATGCTATTACCATTAACCTGGGTCCCAAAAGATGCCACAACAGCCAACCTGCAGACTCACAGCCTAAGAACCACTCCAGATGACCCCAAAATGTGTGCTTAAGAATAAATTCTTAGCCAGGTGTGGTCACACACACCTGTAATCCCAGCACTCGGCAGGCTAAAGCAGTTGAAGTTTAAGTTCAAGGCCAGCCTGGGCTACCCAGTGAGTCCAAGGCCAACCGAAACTATGTAGTTGAAACCCTGTCACAAAATTTTTAAAAAAAAGAATAAATTCTTATAGCTTATACTAATTAAAGCTAATTGTGCAGCTGATATTTTGTGATTATTCAGTACCAATAACCAATTGACATGCTGAAATAACAAATTTTTTAGGAATGTTTTAATATACTTATCTTTTTTCCCACTTTCCTTTATACAACCTGCCTGATACTCAGCTGGACTCATCCAAGATTTAGGAATGCTTAACACTGCTAAAACAGGAATGCAAATAGAACAAAAGGGTCCAGATTTTACTCTGGGTGTAGGGTACGTATTATATTTTCTAAATAAGAAATTATTTTGTAGGTTTTTAGACAATAGTTTTAAAAATAAAACTTGGTGAGAAATAAATAGGTTTTATAAATTCTAAAAGTTCATGTAATATGATTTTAATGTGAATATTTTCTAAATGGTAGAAGATAGTGTTTTACATCTTATTTTTGCCTGTCTGTATTTCATAACTTTCTACAATGTGCTACAATACTTTCAGAAATTGCTATGTCATTTTACATTTTAAAAATGGGGATAATAATGGTAGCTATCTTACAGGGTTGTTCTGAAGATAAATGAGATAATGCATGTAAAGCATTTAACATAGTTCCAGGCACATATTAAGTACTCAATAAATAGCAGTCATTATTATGATTCTTTTATAATTATTGATCGTACATCTTCCACGATGTCCCAGTTTCATGATTCAAGCCTTGGTAATGAAGCATGTACTGCCCAGGGGAAAAGGATGCCAGCTGAGCTGAACTAACCATCTTCTAAGTGGAAGAATTTGTCCAGAGACACCTTCCCTGCCTGTGTTCATTTACTACATGTAGTGCCTGGTGAGAAACTCAGCTCTGTGTAGGCTTGAGAAGCCCCATTCTACCTAGAAAGAAAATTTTTCTTTAGAAATGCCAACTTAAAATAGAATGTATAACATTATATTTTTATGTAAAAAGTAGGACACTGAGAGACTGACTTGAAAGATAAAAATAAAATATATGGCACTCTGAAAATGTCAGATTATAATCTTTAAAACAGAAGTGCCAGTTTTTGAAATTGAAATTAAACCTAAATTCTTTCAGTACAGAGATGCAACCAGCAGCAACGTGGAGCGGGACAGTCAGTGTCTGCGGTGGTAGCTGTGTTCGGACTTAAGTGGAGGAGCTGCGGATCTCCCCTCCTAGCTGGGCTGGGGTACTGGCCATGAGGAGAAGTGAGTGCTGGCAGAGGAGTTCAGAATATGTCTCCTGAAAGCTCTACAACACCTTCAGGAAATACGGGAATCAATCGGGACTCCAGAGAACAAGCGCTTATAGAGAAATGCATCTTAAAGAAACATATTGAAGATCTCCCGGATATGATGCTTGCTGAGGACGTGAACCTACACAAAAAGTTTATCAAACACATATCCATCTTCCAAAAAAAGCTGAACACTCTGTGCAGGGTGTTACACATCGAGCTACTTCAGGAAGAGAAACAATTATTCTTCCACCAGAAAAAGACTTGTATATTCAGGTGTAATTAATATGAAAACAGAAAAAGGAGAGAAAACAGGAACTGAAGCTACTTCAAGAACAAAATCAGAATTGTGCAGTTCTTTGCATGCCCCAATACAGCACCTGTATTCCCAGCTTAGAAGCGTTAAACCATTTCAGACAACACTTGGCAACTCTGAGGGGGAAAAAAGGCATCTAGGTGTGAGGCGTTTCTCAACTTGAAGAGACAGATCATACTATGTGTGGAGGAATTAGATCACACTCCAGATACAAGCTTTGAAAAAGAGGATGTGTGAGGATGAAGATGCCTTTTGTTTGTCTTTGGAGACTATTACAACACTACAAAAGCTGCTATGGCAGCTGGAAATGAGAAAATCACAACATGAAGCAGTGTGTCAGGGTCTGCATGCTCAGATTCGAGAGCTCTGAGACAGGCTGCAAACACTGAGGAAGACAGAAGCTGCAGCCATGAGACAAACTGGGTGAAATGCCAAAATCAGGACAGCACTACAATTAGTAGATCAACTGGAAGAATTTGAAAATGCAGAACATGAAGAAAGTAACTGAGGCAATTCAAGTGGAGCTGGCTCAGTACTGGCTCAGTTTTTATAGCTAAGAGCAGAGACAAGCTTTGGCTTCCTGCTATGCTGAGGACCACACAGAAAGCCTGCTGCGGTGGAACGATGCTGAGATTGTGTAGTTAAATAACCACCATCAAGTCCACAAGGAGCTCTGTGAAGGTGTCCAAAAGTGGAAAAAGAACTGGAGACTTTTCCTAGAATTTGAGAGAAAAGTTTCAGGTCCAAGTTGATTCACAAACCAGGAAGCAAATCTTCTAAAAGAAGAAAAGGAAAAGCAAAACTCTAGAAAATACTGCCTAAACTGGAAGAAGAGTTGAAGACACAGATTAAAATATGACAACAGGAGCAATCAATGGCATTTCTGGTGAATGGGCAAAAAATTCATGGAGTATGTGATGGAACAATAGGAGACACACAGACTAGAGAAAGAGAGAGCCAAGCAGGAAAGGAAACTGAGGAACAAGAAGCAGACAGAGACTGATGCTGTATGGCAGTGCTCCCTGGACACCTGGCAAGCACCAAGTTCTGGCTCCCAGCACACCTGGCAAAGTGCACAAGCTAAACACTACCATCATGCCCAGTACTGCAGCCAACAGTCCCGCCTTTGCGGGGACAGTCTACCACTCCTCCGCGTCTCAACTTCCTCCTTCTGGCAGCAAACCAGTAGTAACTTCCACCTGTTCAAGAAAGAAAACTCCCTGTGCCAAGAAACTTGGGCCAACAAGCAGAACCTGGAGCTCAGTGGCAGCTTCCTGAGTGTGAGAACTTTCAAAAGCTTCCAAATCTGATGCTGTTTCTTGAATACTCAATTGGACAGCCAGCTGCACTTAACGATAGGGCAGAGCAAGGGGTGGGAGGGGGTTGGAGTTTTTCTTCAGTTTAACTCAACAAATACCTTAAAATTTAGTTATAGCAGTAAGTACAGATTTTAGCATCTGGGACCTGATTTCCTTCTCTGTCCTGTAGCCACACTTGGTGAAGCACAATCCAGGGCTTGTTGCATTTCAGTGCTGTGTAGGAAAATGACTATGTCCAACCTAAGTTTGGCTTATATACTTGTAATCAGCAATTAACATCTTTTTAAATCTAGGAATGTTCAGTTAATGCTTTCACTCTGATAGCTTTGCTCTCTAAGTCCTGTCCCCATCACACTGAGGAAGTCTGTGTGTCAGCATTTGGGGTGGCCTGATCTACTGTCAAAGAGTGACAGGCATCTGGGAGCACCTTTGTTAAATTGTGTACAGCTTGTTACAGAGTACATTCCCTTTGCGGGTGTGCACACCATCTGAAGAGTATCCTAGGCATCCAGTCCCCACTCTGTGCCCACTAAGCTGGAGTCCTACCCCTACAGCTACAGCCAGGTGGGGAGGCTGCCTTGGTGCACAGGGCCACTTCTGCTGTGGAGACCAACACCTCTGCACACGTCACTGCCAGGGCTTGTCCCTGCAATAGTATCTGTGCTGAGGCTCTCTACCTGCTCTGTTTATCACTATGCTCTCCCAAAGCACCGTTATTTTTCTTCTCTACCTGTGACACATCAGAATGGTTTTCAAGAAGTTTATCAGTGTGGACTGGTGCTGAAGCTATCGAACATGCTGTTTAGTCACATGTACATCTAGGCTGTTTTTAAAATATAAATATAAATTAAAAATAAATCAAAATGTGTATAGATAGTTTTCAAGAAGAAAAAAAGGAGAAACAAAACAGAAAAATAACAATAATGAAGCCTGCAAGGGGGAAAGTACTACTATCTTCATTTTACAGATTGTTACGAAGGTTAAAAGAGTCATACAAAGAGGCATTTGTTTTCAGAGAATTCAGCACATGCATGCTTGGTAAGTACGAATGACCAGTGGACTCCATCAAAAAGAGAAAATGAAACCTAAGTGCTCTATATGCTTTGAGGCAGTATGACAATTTCTCTTTCCTATGTAAGGCAATTTCTTGCAGGAAAAACTGCTAAGCTGGGCTCACCAGAAGCTAAACAGTGGAGTGGGGAACTATTTCAGCAGCAATAGCGTGATCACAAGAGGCACCTACTGGGGCTGGGGATTTAGTTCAGTGGTAAAACGCTTGTCTAGAAAGCTGCAAGCTCTGGGAGCCCTGAGTTTGGTCCTTAGCATGCACACACACACACACACACACACACACACACACACACAAGGCACCTACTTTTTAAACAAAAATATTCATGTTGCCTGCTAACAGGGTCATGCTGTGAGAAATGCAGTTTTGTGATCTCTTCATTATGTTAACATCAGAGTATACTTTCAAGACAGCTAGTGTCACTAAGTGATATAATCTCAGGGACCATCATCATCACATATATAGTCCACTGTTGACTGAAATGTCATTATGTAGTGCACAACTGTGTTTCAGAAACTAGAGATCCAGTGCAGAAAATGTAGATTGATTAGGGTTAGGGTGCTTTATCATTGAGCTACATTGCTCACCTCCAAAGTATCTTGGATTACAGCCATGTGCCACTGCACCCAGTTCAAAGATTTCCTTTTTTTTTTTTTTTAGAGAAGAAAAGAAAAACAGAAAAAAGGACAGAAATAAACAACAAAAAAGATTGATGTCCCTAACAGCAATAAAAAAATTATTTTCAATAAATATGGATAAACTCTTCAAAAGCTAAAAAAAAAAAAAAAGAAAAGAAAATGTAGATTGACAAAAGGAAGCGCATACAAATTCTATATAATTCTATCCAGCTATGACCACTGTGGGCATTTTGATGACTGTCATATAACATTTTGTTGAGCACCTTTCCCTCTAATTCTTCACTGTTACAAATGCTATAAGACATGTTTCATATTTATTCATCTTCCTATTCATACACACATATCTTCTATTTACAGGCTATCATCATGGCACGAGAAAGGAATAGCCTCAGGTTCAACCAAGATACTATTTAGTTCTGCAGAGACACCAATCACCATGCAGTGGAATTGAGGTATGCCCCTGATGCTTCTGTCTCAAAACTGCATGCTTTCACAGTGCACAGTTATTACTTTAGCATATAAAAGTCTTTTTTTCTCTTTACTGTTCTCCTTCCTTTAACTTATAAAGAAATTGAATAGGAAATGAAAGTTCAGTGAAGCTATTTATCATTCAAAGAAATTCACAGCCTAACGCCAGGGAAGTATAACAGAGATAAATTGTGTTCTCTTTGGCTCAAAGGAAGAGAAAAACACTATTCTTTCCCACATTGATAGTAAATGCCAAACAAATGTGGAATGAGGGCTGTGCACAGACAATTATTACTTTGAGTAATAGGTTACATGCTTCTGCTCAAAATTTTCATCTAACATAGGGGCTAGGAAGACAGGACAGAAGTAGGTGCTCATGAAAGAACTACAAAAATATCTAAAAGCTCATTTTACCCACCTCTAATTTAAGTCACATAAAAATGTAATTTAGAAAACTAATCTGAGTTCTACAAATACTCTGTAAAAAATCATAAATAGGTTATGAAAAACAGGTTTCTAGACTATAGTTGGTAATTTCTGTATACGACCAATGTATGAGGCAAATGCATTTGCCTTTCATCATTGCATCTTAGTAAAACAAATCAGAAAAGGAAGAAAACAAACCCATACCCAAGATGACCAATAATTAGGAAAATTAAAAATTTCAATAAATTTCAGAAAAATATAACGGAGATAGGAGTAGGTTGACAGACAACATAAATACTAAAAAACAACCCTGAGAATGCATAGCAAGAGAGCTGCTGAGAGGGCAGCACCAGGAAGGATGTGGGTGTACAGGCATTGTGATCCTGAGATGTGGGGCTGAGAACAGCAGGGCTCTTCATGGCCTCTCACAGCCTGGAGTAAGAGACACTGTTCAGTCAGTAAAGGAGGACCCCAAGGGGTCAGTACATTGCTCAGCACTATGAAAGAAATTGATTGGGGGAACCAGAGGCTCACAGGGTAGAAATGATTGGCACTGGTGGTGGTGCACAATTTGTGAGTCATACATTTTGTGTGTGTGTGCGTGTGTGTGTGTGTGTGCGTGTGTGTGTGTGTGTGTGTGTGTGTGTGTGGTGCAGGGGAGCAAACCTAGGGCCCTGCACATACTAAGCAAATGCTGAACCACTGAGCCACATCTACCACCATCTGCCTGTCCCTTCCTTTCTTTCTTTCTTTCTTTCTTTCTTTCTTTCTTTCTTTCTCTTTCTTTCTTTCTTTCTTTCTCTTTTCTTTCTTTCTTTCTCTTTTCTTTCTTTCTTTCTCTCTTTCTTTCTTTCTTTCTTTCTTTTCTTTCCTTTCTTTCTTCCTCTCTCTTTCTTTCTTTCTTTCTTTCTTTCTCTTTTTTCTTTTTTTTAAAAAACCTTGTATGTGAGCTGCTTTGATAAAAGCTTTTAAAATTTAAAAACAAAACCAATGGGCCCTAAGGTATAATAGAAAAAAAAATAGTATTTAGACAAAAGGAAATTCTACAATGTAGTAAAGAAAAGACAACAATTCAGTAGAAAAATGAGCTAATACTGTGAGCAATCAAGTAATAAGAAAACCTGAGTGAACATTTTTAAAGATAAGAAAACATTTTTATCCAGGTGTGCTGGCACACACCTGGAACCCTAGCACTTGGGAGGCAGAGACGGGAGGATCACTATGAGATCGAGGCCAGCCTGAACTACATGAGACCCTGTCTTTAAATAAATAAATAAGTTCCGACCTCGCTAAACATAAGGAAAATGAAAATTAAAAGAAAGAATATGCATTTCAGTACCGATGTGAGTTCCCAAAAGTTTAATCTTACAATATTAAGGCTGGCAAGGAAAAGAAAGCCCTTACAGGACTGGCAGAAGAAAAGCAGGAACCCCCTCTTCAGAAAGGATGTCAGCAACATCTAAAAAGAGAGTTAAGCACATGCTTCAACCAAAAATGCAACCTTCGGTCACATGGACTAAAGAGACTTCTGCACAGAGGAGACACATACTATAACTTTTGCCACTTAACAATACTCTGAATAACCATATTGATAGTCACAGTTAATATATAATGGGTGTGTATCGCGTGCCACGGCTTGAACTAGTGTTTTATATGTACTAGTTAATCCTTAAAAACACCTTATGAAGTTGGTGCTATTACTATCTTCATTTTCCAAAAAAATACATCTACAAGTATCATCATAAACCTCCAAAAACAGTTGCAAGGAAAGACATCACATTGAAGAATGATGTAAACAATATGACAACACTTAACTAAGTTTAAAACATACTACACACAGCATGTAGATATACACATAAGTAATAGAAGAAAGGAAACATTCCTTATGATGCTAGTTATGGGCCTTTTTTGTTTAGGTAATGTAAAATCAATCAGTTTTCTCTTCTTTTTCTCTTCATAATCTTGTCTCACATTTTCAGACTACAACTGATCTTTAAAAATAGGTCTCAGGCCGGTGATATAGCTCAGTGGCACAATGCCTGCCTAGCAAGGGCAAGGTCCTGAGTTGAATTCCTGGTAACAACACAAAAACAAAAAAACACCTTAAAAATAGGTCTCAATTTTAAAAAAGGGCCTGAGACACATTTATCTAGTAGTATCTTTTTCTTTACCTTTTTAACATCAAAGCACCATTTTAAAGAGTGTAATATATAAGATTTTAGAGAAACTTGTCTGTTGATTAACTAAAGGTCATCTTTGCCAATTTGTCTTCACTGTGTGCCAGATTTTAGATAACTGGTATATTTGGAATCAGGGAATTCTTGTCAAAAGTACTTTATTTTCTGATTACCTATTACATTCCAGGTACCTTTCCTTGGTATTGGGAATATAATAGTGAACAAAATATAAGCATTGCTCCATTCTCACCACAGAAATCCTTTTTGCTTCTACTTCTGTAGAAGAGTTTTCCAAAACAATTGTTCCCTTTTATATTGCAACAATATAACTTACCACAAATTAATGCTTTTCTTTGTTTTTGAGCATTAAGATTCTTGAATTGCCCTAAGGTCCTCATTCTTTAGAAAAACTAGTATAGAAGAGAAGCTCTCTGAATTACTAAAGGAGTTCTTTTGTTTTGTTTTGGTTTTTTTGTTTTTTGTTTTTGTTTTTTTAATAAATACTGATCCTCTTGCCTCAGCCTTCCAAGCAGCTACATCCCTAGCTCTTTTATTTAATTTTCATTTTTGAAACAAGGTCTCAGTAAATTGCTGAATTGCCCAGGCCAGCCTCAAACTTGGAATCCTCCTGCCTCAGCCTGCCAGAGAACTTGGAGGATAGGTGTGCCACCACCCCTGGCTTGTCTCTGTTTCTTATAAAGCATACCATCAGAAACAATGAAGTTAGTGATCTAATCCTTATATCTTAAAAAAAATGCTTATACTTGTGGCTACCACCTTGAAAAAATACATAAAATAGAAAAGACAAAAGAAAAGGCAAAGGTTAAAAGAAAGAACACTTTAAGTCATATATACATATATATATATATGTCATATATAAGTTATATATACAGTAATATATAAAAGTTATATATAAAGTCATATATAAAAGTTCAATATATGGAGTATTGATATAAAGCTTTTTGCAAAACCAGAAATTATAATTACTGGGCTGAGGATATAGCTCAGTGGTAGAGTAGTCACCTAGCATGTACAAGGTCCTGAGTTCAATCCCCAATACCACAAAAATAAAATAAAAACAATGTCTTTTTTAAATTTTATTTAAAGGGGGGAGAAAAACAGAAAAAAGGGTAGAAAGGATGCAGAATTTCAAAAAAAAAATAAACAGTAAGAAATCACTATTTGATACATTACATATTGTCTTCTTGGATATAGTTGTTCAAGTTACAAAATTAAAGCATACAAAGTGGACATTCAAACAGTGAGGCTGCAAACAGTTCTGTTCACCATTCCAACAAAAACTTAGTAACATGGTTATCAATCCTACACCCTTAAGTATACATACAGTTATCTCTTTTAGAGCACTTTCTTTTCCTCCTCTTGCTTTTTTTTAAAATTTTATTTAAAGAAAAAATTTGAAACAGAAAGAGAATAGAAACAGTACAAAATCTCAAAAACAAAACAAAACAAACAAAAATAGTAACCAGTAAAAAATCACTAGTTGATAATTACATACTTTCCTCATAGATGCAGTTGCTTAAGTTACAAAAGTAAAGTCCATAAAGTGGACATACAAACAGTGAGACTGCAGTCAGTTTTTCTCATCCATCCAACTAAAACTTTAGCAACATGGTTATTAATTCCACACACTCAAACATACATGCAGTTATATCCTTTAGAATACTCTCTTTTCCTTTTTTTTCTCTACAATAACTATAATCCATTCTCGTAAACTACTTAGAAGTTCTACACATGTGTAAGTCTCTACACATATACCTAGCCTTTCTGTATTAGAGGGAGAAACAAATCAAATCAAGTCAGCAATACAAATTCCTAGAGAAACACAAAGTGAAAAGCACATACAAAAACACACCACTAGGTGATCTACGGTAGTCACTATGATGTCTCTTGTTATTTTAAATAAAATTGTCTATATCATCAAATATAATATAAACTTAGCATTGCTTTACACTATTAATAAAATCTAAACATTGGAGACATTATAGGACTTCAAAGCCAGTTAACAATCAAACCAGAATGGGTATCCTATTGAGTCTTTTCATCTTCAGAGTAGTTACCCCTACTCTCAGACTCGACACTCTCAAGCATACCAGATTCAAATAGAATCAGTCAAGATAAAACAGTGGTATAACCAATCTTCTCTGACTTATCTCTGCCATGCTATTTTTCTATTGTTATTTGTTTACTTTTCTCCTTCATTCCACTGTCTGCCCCTTTCTTTGAGGCCTTTCTGCCATTCCTGGAACCCTGGTGATTTTCTTCTCTCTCTCTAGAATGTCCTTCAGTATTCTTTGCAGGGTTGGATTGGTGGTCACAAACTCCTCCAGTTCCTCTTTGTTGTGGAAATATCTTGTCTCTCCATTAATTTTGAGAGACAGTTTTGCAGGGTACAT